>CAJPEV010004629.1:0-20440 GCA_905338385.1 Darwinula stevensoni | reverse complement strand
TATAATGAAATCCAGCCACATTGGAACAGATTAGAGCGAATCTTTTCAGCAGCAGACACATAAGCTCATTACTTGTGAGTTTCAAGCCGATAATTCCAATTCGACTGTAGGGACCTTTATCGTTAATGGTATATTCTGGCGAAAGGACACTATGGCAGTCCTTTTCTCAAACTCTTCTAAAGTTTCCATACAGTTGTCTATGAAAAAACCGTATAAACCGAATATGCAGCCCGTAGCTATCCCTCCCCATTTTGTTCAAGTGTGAGCATCGGCCTAATCGTCCTTAAGTGGATTAGACATACCCACCTTATATCGAAATGTCAATAGAACATCCACTGTTTCCCTGCAAGAAAGATAAATAGAACTCATTCATATCTGCAAGCGTACCAGTACGCGCCAACTCGTGCCCTTCTCTTCACCAATGACCCAACGGCATAGCTTGAACGCCTAGCGCGTCAGACTAAGACAAAAGGATGCTCGGTAAGATGGGCCGAGAATTTCCTCGATGCGAATGGGTCGGGCAAGATTCGAACAGGCCTCTGCGTCTGTCCAAGGGTTACCTATAGGCCCGCTAAGTCAATCACCTCACAGCACGTGCCTTCTATATCAAACTTCATCCAAGGTGTGGAATGACACAGCTATTTATTTTCTCTTCTGCTTCCATAAAGGAAGAAAATATATGAGAATGGTTTTAGCCTAAGCATCCATCCATGGGTTGGGCCCAGGCCTGCGAAATCAGTCCCCCCCCCCCCCCAAACGTGCCCCCAGGGCATGGACCCCCAAAGTTGGGCATTCGACGTTGAGACTTTCTCTGGAATCGAAAAGCTATCAGCTATTCACGTTTTTTCCGTTTTATTTAAGGCAAAGGGAGCCTGAGAATGGCTTAGGCCTAAGCGTCCGTCTCAGGGCTAAACCTAGGCTTAAAAAATGAGACCCCCTGGAATGAGCCCCCAGGGCACTTACCCACAAAGTTGGAATTTTTCTGGAGTCAGCAATCTAGCAGCTATGTGTGTACCAAGTTTCAGCCTCTCATCATGTCTGGAACATGGTTAGAATTAGCGTCAGTCAGTCAGTCCCGATCGTCTATATATATTAGATTAGATGAGGATGGCATCCAAAGGGTCGATTGGATGTCACGAGTTCAGTGGTGTTAATGGTAGTACATCTGTCCGACAATCAAGAGGTCTGGGTTCAATCCTCAGCTAGTCCTTGGCCTTTTTATGGCTTCTTTTGCCTCCCATGTCCTCATTATTTACTCATTCCCCCTCCATAATATTAATTTTGCATCAGTAACACGTAGGGCCCATGGAAAGCTGAAACCTGGCATGGACGTGCCTACCAAGACAATGAGTTCAAGAAATATGCAAAATTTTAGATCCATGCCCTGTGGGGAAATTTTTTTGCGGCCGACGTTTTCAAGCATTTTTTTTATCATGGCGTATTGAGCTAGTGTGGAAATATGAATTGGTACATAACTACCTGTTGGGATGCTGCAGAAAAATTCAGACTTTGAAGTAAATGCCCTGGGCCACAAATTTGAAAGAGAGATGTTTTCATATAATTTGTTTATGTCTCGATACATCCCCTGTGAGAATTTTTTCGAGGTTGACATTTTGAAAATAAATTGTTGTGGCGAATTGGACAGAAATGGAAAGGTTAAACTTGGTACACATATAAGTAACATGATATTGAATTGAGGGAGTATTCAGTTTTCATGGTGCATCCCCTCCGGGAATACCTTTTGGACAGGTCGGCTATTACAAGCATGTTTTTTCACCAGCGAAAAGGGCAAACGTGTAATATTGAAACTTTGTGGGTTCACTGAGGATGAATTTCGTAAAAAAAAAGAAGGTACTTTTCGGTTTAAACGGGTCAGGACACATACTTTGGAAAAGGCGTATTTTCCAGAATTTTTTTATACAGCAAAACAGAGGGCGCTGGAAACTTTAAACTTGGCAAATAAGTACCTAATAAATAGCTGAGTAAAGAGAAAAGTCTACTTTTGTAATATACTAGTATATAGACGATCCTGCCTGACGCTAATTCTAACCATGTTCTAGGAAGGTTAGAAATCTGAAACTTGGCACACAAGTACCTATTGGGATGGAGAGTTTAGAAAAAATCCGACTTTGAAGGTACATGCCCTATGAGTACACATTTTGGGGGAATTTTTTATTTAAATATATATTGTGACGTTTTATGATGGGATTCTCAGAGATAACTGTATGTCCACTGTTTGGTGGTTTAGCGGTTGCACATCTGACCGGCAATCAGAATGTACGGGTTGAATTCCTGAATATACCTTGGCTTTATTTTGGCTTCTTTTGCATTCCACATCCCGTTACTCATTCCCCCTCCATAACATTACAACATTATTTTTGCTTGAGTGAAACCGAGAGGCATGTAAAACTGAAACCTGACATGGACTTACCTACCAAGACGATGAGTTCTGGAAAAGTGCAAATTTTAGATGCATGCACTGGGAGAATATTTTTTGGAGCCGACGTATTCAATAATTTTTTGTCCTGGTATATTGGTGTATATTCACATCAAGTAGCAAAAAGATGATTCAAGCAGGATACACTGTATATGATTGGAGCAAATATTGTATATGGAGGACAGGACCGTCCTCCATCAACATTGTCCTAAAACAACGCTTCTAAATAAATAATAAGGCAAACATACATGATTATATCAGCCAGGTTCCTATATCTGAATTGAATTTCATCACTTGAATGGAACGTTATCATACAATAAGACCGACTACTCCGAACTATAATTGAGCGATTTTTCATAAGTGATGGACTGAAGGTCGTTCGTCCAGAAAATGATCATGCATAACCAAATACCCAAATTCATCATTAAAAGTCATATCATATTTGAAGTGATATCCAATGAACTTTGGAATGCAATTCTTACTTTATCCCATATCCGGGAAAAATATTGATAATTTGACAAAAGGTGCTTCACAAAGACGAAAATCTTTTGAACCCCTCGGTTTGTTTTTTAAGCAAATCAAAAAGTAAAAATTCGTTTTCGATTCGTTGTCTCATTCCATGACTAATCAACACACAAAAAGAAAAATTGACCTGACCCCTCCGATTCCATGAAATTTGCTAAATTTGTAGGAGGTATTGAAAAACCATTCCATGATGAATTGCAGCTCTCCACCTTAGGTACATTCAGAGATGTAGCAATTTGAAAGTAGCAAAAAGCACATTTGTTCTAATCAACATAGAAAGTTTATATTGGTGTCATTTTTAAGGTCTCTTTATATCCTTCGAATATGGTATAGAATGTTACAGTATGACCTTCAGGAAAAATAATGGTCAAAGGATCCGTCCTATGACCTTCAATTACTGGGAAATTTCCCTCTTTTCCACCTAAAAATTACCATACTATTGCCTATTCCTTCAATATGAAAATAATCGATACTGTTTATTAATATCAATTCGTTTAAAAAGGAAATTGCGAAGTTAAAGGGAACCTCGTTATTTTTGGCTGAAGCTTTCTAGTTGCAAGATCATTTCGCTGGATATTCACTTTCTCTTCTTTTCAAACATATGAGAAGAAATACTCTTTGGTGGCAACTTTTTCTTCGTCTATGGTATAAAAGAACGACTCTTTTGTGTTTCACGAATCGTCGGTGATTGGATAAATCTTCCTTCTTGGAACGTAGCCCCTCTCCTTTAGTCTTCCAAGCTGGAATACTAAAAAAAATGATTTGGAGTATTTTGATTTGGGGTATTCTCATTTGCCAATTGGAACAGTTGATGAAACTTCATTATTTGTTGATCGTATGGTCTTTGGAGACTGGCATTTGAAGCCAACCTCTTTACTGTCCTCCAACTCCGTCAAACATTTATTTTCCGTGGCTGATGGCTCAGAAGTGTCTCTCTCTTGAAAACCCAAAGCATGGCACATGATGCCACAGACTGAGGAAAATTTTCCGTTTTTTGAAGTGCGAAGCAGTTCCGTCAAATAAGTAGGTGATTTTTCGTAGAAGGGAACCAAATTAATTCTTCATGAAGTCAGGATGCACCGAGCTCGTGTTGGTTTATCTGAATTATCCAACTTTGTGGAAGTACTGCCATGACTAGTAACTATTCACTTCTTTCTGTGGATGCTAGAACATTTTCTTTCAATTGGCTAATGATTTTATTTTCTGTTAGGCTTTGATCATCACCTCTGGCATCTGCTTCCACATTAAGTAGTTTCCTCTCCGAAACTACTTAATCTTATTCATCTTATTCAACTTCTCCTATGGATATATGGCTTGTGTACGCTTAGGATAATAGGATAATTTATAATCGCAAACAAACTTGGATGAATTTTAGCATCCTATTTTGCTCATATCAGACTTTATAAACTACGTTAGCATGGCTCCCTGCTCTGGGCACTTATTGACTTGACATGGATGATGATTTGCTCGACTTAGTTCCTGATAACAACGATATTCTGGATATTATCTTTCTGCAATCATAACATATCTTGGCTCCAATTCAAAGAGAAGAGAGTTTGTTGCACATCCATGGCATTACTGGCCTCAGATTCTTCTTTGATGAATATTTATCTTCGCCGAATGGGCTACAACAGGAAATTGGCAACTGCAGTTCATCCCTCATTTCCCAATCAGGGACAATGAGGATGAATACCGCATATTATCATAAGGTGATGCATAACAACTCAGAAACTGAGACATACACTAGTGAAACAATGCTCATGAGCATGTAAATAACCAAAGGAGGATGCGATTCATAGAAATATTTGGTGCGATTTTGGAACCTTGGAATACCTCTTAAACTTTCCAGACAATTCCACCATTTTTTCTGGACGCTTCGAACACTTTAATAACTTTCTAGAATACTCCTGATAATTCAAAAAACTCTATTCTGACTAAATTTGGCGAAGCTGGATGTATCGATATATATCTAGTAAAATTTCCTCAGAATTTTCGTCACTTGTTGCCACAGTATTGTTCGTGTCTCCTGATTCCATGGCTTTCCGAAGTTGAAATTTTGAGCACCAATGCAGAAAGAACTGGTAATAGTATGGTAATTTTTTAAGGAAATAAACACAACTTTTTCCGCAATGAAAGGTCAAAGGTCAGATCCTTTTTGGCATTGGATCTTTACTTTCATTCAAGGTCGTTAAATGACATCTGTTGAAAAGACATACATAAACCTTTAACATGATACGAATATGAATTTCCTATGTTGATTAAGGTGGTAGGGGAACCCAAGCATCGCACTCATGGTGAATCAACGTTAATTCAACGTTATTTCATCAACGCAGCTAACATTGAAACAGCATTGGCCTGTCAACGTTGAAATATACATTGAAAGTTCACTTTTATCAACAATTGTATCCACGTTGACATTAAAGGTATATCAACATTGATTCATGTTCAAAAAGAATATTGCAACGTTGATTCAACCTTTGTTTATCAAGGATGACTCCATATTGAAATTTAATTATCCTCAACGTTGCAGAAATGCTGACTCCAAGATGGTTCAGCGTTGATATCACGTGTATAAACAATAACTTTGATTCGTGGGCATGCACTGTCTCGTGACAGAAGTGTAAGTTGAATGTAATCTTGACATGATCTCCATCCTCCGGATCCGCTTTGTAAGATCCCCCATCAAAGAACAATATCCTGTTCTCCGGAAGCAGGAGGACATTGGTTTGATTGCTAAGATCACTATGATAGGCTACCCCCACTTCCCGTAACCTTCAGTAATGATCATGATTTGAATGCATCCTCGAAGACAGGGCGTCGTGATCTCGTGGAGCAATATGACCTCGCAAAATTTTTGCGTACATCACCCTGATCAGAATTATCCTGGGTCCTGTTTGGTTGGATTGCCACTTTCCTCGAATATATCCAGGAAGTCAAATGCCTTCCCTGGCGGCGTTTCTGGAGAAAATATCAAGTACTGCTTCAGAAGTACTAAAGACACGTACTGAATGTATAAATAAGGTAACTAACCATGTTGGACAAGAAGTCGCCAACACATTTTGCTGTCAGGAGTCTTGTTTGGTCGCACGTCTCGCTAGATGTCTCGCCTGACATCTGTTGATGCAACATTTACCGCACAACGTTCTCGCAACATTGCTCTTTTCAACATCCAATCAACATTGAATCAATGTTGAAGCATTGATACCATACTGTAGCGTCGTTTTAATTAATATGTGAGCAATGCTGACGTGGTGAAGTTGTTTCACGTTTGTCTTTTCTTTGGATAACTCATATTACTTCGATACGTGCCAAAGGCATTTACTATAATTAGGTAGTCCTGTTATTTAGGAAAAAATATTAATGTGGGAAACACTACATGATGACCAAGTCTCATCAAGACTGTCCCATAAATAGACTTCTGTATTTTTGGTAAGTAAAATAGGAATGATTCAGGCATTATTACAATTGAAGCTTAATTAAAATATATCTAGCTAATTTCATCACGTAATTTCTCCTACCCCAAGCCCTTGATGGCCTATCCCCAACACGTCGATGCCTTCCTGGTAGATCGGTTGAGGTAATTTCAAACACTGATGAAACTAGGATTTAACAAAATAATAATTTACTGCGGATACTTCGCCCTTGAATGGTCCAGCATTGAATGAAAATTGGCCCAATCTGGATTTAAAAGCCGTGACGGTACCCACGTTGAATTGTAACATGGATTTTACAACAGTGATACATTCGATCCACACCTATTCAGCAATAATTAAACTCCTCATTCTTAACACGTCGGTGTCTATATCAGGGATGGAAATACCATATTTTTTCAAATGTCTAATTTCTGCTTTGCGTCACATAAGCCCAACATGCTATCAGGAAGCCAGTGACCCTGAACTTCGCAGTATAACTCGATGGTGGCCCACCTAGTTCCAGTTACAACACCATGAAAGTGTGACGCAGAACCCTCCAAGATTAACAATTCTGCATCTATGCTGATTTCTTTCGTATCCAATGCAAGAGGGAAGAGTTCCTGCACTGAGAGACTCTAGTGGAGCCCATATTACATTTCCAAAAGTTCAAAGGTGTAAAGGTCAAATACAAAATGAACTTTTCCCTGTAACCTGTAACATTGAATCAACATTGATTAAATGCTGATTCAACGTCTGGATAATGTTTCATTGTGAGGCGCTACTAGGGTTACCGATGAAGTCGGGGGGCTTGATACCTTCCCTAAAAGCAATGAAACAATTTTTTACCGAAATATTTACCAGGTGGCCCTCGTGATCCAGCAGTTACAGGACCACAAAACGCCATCGTCCAGGTGCCTCACCTCTCAGAAACTTACTTTTGATGTTCAGGGTTACGGCTCAAAATGATTCAGTCTCACAAATATACTTCCGTTCATTTAGTAAGCCTTGCTTTGAACATTTATTCAAGTCAAGCGAATAATTAGTATATGAAAAAAATATTTTGTACTGAATCTCCTTTTTCCATGTCAGATACTCACGATAAATGTTCTTTTTTCCGCTTTTTTCTTGTTTTGTGCGATAGAATTTGGGCCAGGCGTAATTTCAGCCGCCTTCTTATCTGCCATAAATCGAGCATTTTTCTTTATCGAAATGCAATCTGTGCGAATGTCTAAACCATCCAAAGAACCGTGATGGGATGAACAAAAATAATCCTAACGCTAGACATAAAACACAAGGGATTTCCCACCGCAAAAGAATCCATTGAATCGAAGCTGATTCAATGTTGACACTTCCACCGTGAATAGCGCGGCATTGAATCCATTTTTAGTCACTGTGGGTGTATACGCGGTGACAGTCGCTGCGATGAATTAATGTTGATTCAACGTGGAAGTATAAAACTTCAACAAAGAATTCGAACCACACTAAATCAACGTTGAATCAATGTTATGTGCTACCTGGGTCCCAGATAGCACATAACATTGATACAATTTGCCTCCATTAGAATATATTCTCAGTCGCTTCGGTAAGCCACTTCGGATGGTTCTGGATAAATTCATGACCATGGTATGGAATAATCATTTTATTCCATGCGTTGGCCCAAATGTTTAAGGGTGGATTTTTGAACAGAACACTATCTGATAATGCAGCTTTATTTACCGGATTTATCATGCATTTTTTCTTAAATAAATCGGCATTATTGGATAGCGTTCCGTCCAAAAATCCACCCTAAGTCGCCTAGTGTACGACACGGTTTGTGATGACTTTGGAAGGTCTTTCCAAGTGCATCATATTTTTGCCGTTCTTTAGGAATGGCAGCACTTTCCATCCACTATGGCTAAGGTTAACTTGACTTACTCTGGATGTGGCGAAAAAAACGCACTGCACTTTCAGATTCTTGATTATGAGATAGCAAATAGCATAGCAGCATTTTTTTTGCAACGACTTCTGCCTATATTTGCTCATAAATAAAATTAATACAATTCCTATTCTTATTCTTCCGCCCATAAACTCTTGTTCGTTTTCTCTAACCGATTTAGCACAGGAGCGAGAATGCAGAGGCAACTCGAACTTCTTTTTTGCGCGAGGATACATGCGCGAGGAAATGTATCGGTGGAAGGATGGTTGGTACGCGTGGAAAGCACTAATCTCGGGCGGGAACTTCTCTATTTGTTCATGAAAATGCTGTTCTTTGCGAAAGGAAGGGGTGGGACGGAATTTAGTTAGAATTTTCCCGCAAAGGATGACAGAAACGTAGGCCTATCGCGAAGCTGTTAATTCCCAAGATGAAAGAAATCGGTTTATCTGTGAGGGAGTGAAGGAGCGGAAGGCTAAAGCTTGCCGGAACTAAAGGAACCTGCGTTTATAGGGAAGTCATTTTTTTCTCAAGATGATGATTCTGAGATGCAAAATTCATATGAGCAAATTGTCGGACGTTAGAGCGAGTCTTAGATCTGCTCCACGAATTTTGACAGAGAAATGAAAGAATCATTAAAGGAATTGTATTTTCGTGAGTGAATGGGGCAGGTCCTCCCGTCAGGCCCGTCTCCCGAATGGGAGATCAGAATTGCAATTCCAGTTGCTTCTATAATATCATTCGCTTGCCTAAACGGATATGTATAAAAGTCCAACAATATTTTTTGCTGTTGAGGGCAATTTCACGAAAACTCAGGATGACGACATTAAACTAGCGCGAAAATGACCTCTTTACGGGCATTTAATTAGACTGTTTATTTGGCATTCAAATACATATAGGCTATTGAATTAAATTACGTTTCAAGTAATTCGCTCTTTAAGTGACGATAACATTTTCACCTATGAGGTGTCTATTCCATAGTAAAACAAAAGCGAAAGTAGATACATACAAGGAAGGCGATCTGCATATGCAGTGTGGATATTTAGCAAGAGCGCATTTGACCTTGAAAAATTCCATGAGGGAATCAAAGCGCAATACCGTCCGAATGAGAGTGTGAGGCGGCGGATTATTAGCCTCAAACTCTGCCAAAGCAAGCCTAATTATCGCGTCCCAACAAACAATGAACGCCTCTCGATCACCTGCGTGAAGGTTATGCGCTTGCAGAATGACCCACGTGAGGGGAGTAAAATGCCAGGAAGTGAAGAACGCACTGAAAAAGTGCCGATTTTCGAGGATATCCCAGTACTTTCCAGAAAAACGGCTTGATCGAGTCTGACGAAACATGGCGTGGGGATACAGATGGGTATTTCCCAAATTTTTTTGCCTGCTTTTCTCTGAAATGAATCCCTTCTCGAAACGACGAGGAAAAAAAAAACTATTTGACGAAAATCTAGAGCTTCAATTTAAAAAATTTCCCTCACCTTTGACGTGAGAGTCTCGGCATTGAACACGAGTCAATGTTGTAGAGAACTTTTCAGGCCTGGTAATGAAAGTTTCAAGGAGATCCATCCAGTGATTCGGATGCTATGGTGGCTTCAAGCATTGCACTTCGATTGCCATGCAGCGGAAAAATTGAACAAGACTTATGGCCTAAGTAAAAGTTATAGGGAGGTAAGAAAGTGCTATCTGGGTTTTGTGAGACCCCCAACATATGAATAATGGATAACATTTGGAATCCCAGACCCATCGACTTTCCTTCCCGTACCATCTTAAAACAAACTAGCCGACCCGTGGAAGACTTCCACGAACTCTTCGGCTACATACATGCATACATAAACAAAGCCATACATACAATGACAAAGCCGAACGATGTAATCACTCCATCTTGTACGAGGTCTACCGACAGGTCTTTTATCGGTCATCTTGGCCTGGAAGACTCCTCTTGGGAGTCTTTTAGGAGGCATGAGGCAGACGTGACCAAGCCACCTGGCCTGAGACCTCTCGATCCGGAGAAGCAGCTGCTCGATGTGGAGACTCTCGCGGATGGCAGTGTTCCGCATCCACACACGGCGCATTACTCCAGCCACTCGAGGCAAGAACCTCATTTCGGCAGCTAGTATTCGCGATCTGGTGCTTTCGATCTTTACCCAAAGTTCGTGACCGTAGGTGAGGGTGGGGAGATAAACACTCAAAAACCGAGGGTTTTGCTTCCCGAGAAACTTCCGATCTGGTAACCACGTTTCGCCAAAGTTCCCGCAGAACTGCAGAAGCCTTGGAGATGCGGTTGTCGATATCTTTCCTGTATCGCTCGTCACTCGAGAACCAGACCCCGAGATACTTGAACTTCTCCACCTGTTCCAGTGGGACCCCACTGACATGCAGGGTGCACCGAGCAGGACTTCTCGAGAGGACCATGACCTGTGTCTTGGAGACGCTCAGTTTCATTCCGTCCGCAGTGCATTCGGAATCGAACCGATCGATCGAACTTCCTCCATGGTGAGACTTGTCTCCGCGCTGAGAGGCTCCAGGTCGGGTAGGTCAGTGTCCACTGTTGGTGGGTTTAAGAGCTCTTTAAAGTGTTCCTTCCACCTCCGAAGTATATCCGCCTCGGCAGTCAACACCTCCCCCCCGTTCCTATCTTTGCTGACCCGGAGCGTAAGTTGCCTGCCTTGCCTTAACCTTCTGATGGTTTGCCAGAACACATTGATGGCACTGAGGTAGTCTGATTCCATTTGATTGCCGAATTCCTTACACGCCTCCTGTTTCGCTTTGGCCACAACACGAGCAACAGTTCGTCGTGCCTCGGAATAACACGCCCTAGAAGAATCCGACCTACTGGACATGTACGCCTGGTAGGCTACCTTCTTGGCAGTGACAGCCTCGCGCACCGCTGGCATCCACCAGGGCGTTCGCTTGGCGTTACCGAGAACCACACTGATGCGCTTCTCCCCACACACTCTTGCTGCCGCCGCCGAAACACCAGACCGAAATGGAGTCCATTCGGTCTCTACATCTGACCAGGGGAGGCAGTTGGGAGTACTTCTCGCGCAAATTCGTCACGAGTTCCCTCATCGCGAAGGGCTTCCCACCTCACTCGTCTTCCAACGGGTGAGGTTCTCTGCCTCGTTCTGAGATTCGCTCGTCCGTAGTTTGCTGATCACTAGTTGATGATCGGTGCTCAGATCTTCCCATGCCACACCCTCGTATCCGTCACAAGGCCGCACAAGTCCGCCGAAACGATCACGTAATCGATCAGCGATTGCTGGGACACAAAACGATTAAACTCTGCTTGGAGATAAAGGTTCTATATGTACTTTCTGATGAAATGAAAGGTTTTCTAACGTCTCTATTGAATTACAGAAAACCATTGAATATGAATTTTGTCGGGCACTGTAAGTATATAATGGTAACTTGAAAGCTAGGTCACGACATGCTGTCATTGATGTAAGTGAAGGTTCGATTTCAAATTTAAAAGTGGCAAATTTGTGAAATCAATCAATTAGTGTCCCATTTGGACATTACTTGAAGCAAGGCGAGCATCAGCTGAGTTGATATATTATTTTTTAAGGAAGATGGAATAGGAATATCACTTAGATGAAGCATACAGTGCGCGTCCGACTTGAAAAGGTACCTCCTTCCGATAATATTCAAGGGGAAAAGAGGAGGTTGCCAAATATAATGCAGTTTTTGGCCTTCGAACCACATTCAATGAATCCTATATAATTTCAATGGATTTGAGCAGAGCACTAAAATATCACCCTCACTCTAATTTGAAGGGTTTGAAAAAGTTTGGTTCCGTTATGAGAAAGGTATTTGGCATTCAAAATTATGCATTTTCCATCAGAACACATACTTCCAACAGTTTTGAGGAAGGGAACCGGACTAATCTGAATGAAATATTGTTTATAATACATTTGATTTCTTTTAAGTTTTGCAATGTATCTTTCCATCAATATCTATTACTTCCGAAATTGTTTGCCCGATGAGCAAAACCTCGCCGCGGCCGCGCCTAGGGCACTGCATTGTCCAAGTTTCTGATTAATTTATTAATTCACTTTCAAAGAAGCAAAAACGTATAAAAAGTATATGTCCGTCGGAATGTGTATCGAGAGAGAACATATCGATAGTTTCGTCCAAATAATTGCTCCTATTATTTCTTGTGTGCATGACTTCAAATCTCTTCATAATTTGTACCAAGTGGTCAAATTCGAAAATTAGGACAAGTGCTCAGCAATCGAATAAGTACATATTCTCCAAGTTTCAACTTTCTTCAGTTCTTTCCTTCATTGAATCAGCTAAATTCCCGGATGATGCACCTTTTGCAAATACATGCCCTCAAGGATTTTACATAAAAATGTTTTTTTTTTTTTTACTGAGATCAATACTCGGAGAACTACCTACATACCGAGTTTCAGACATATCCGTTTGCTTTTTTGCTGGTTCAAACATATATTTGAAATAGCTTACACAGCAAAATGCTGTGCCCTGGGTTTTCAACTGGACTTCATTTTAACAACTGAATAAAATCTTCAATTCATAAAAACATCATGTAATGAATTCTCATGTCTCCAAGTCCACATGGAAGGTCAGGTTCCCATCGTCATTTGTTGCCAAGGGCTCCCAATATTGAAAGTTTTCTTCATTCTTCCTCTTCAGTTTGGTCAACAGGTGGTGATCTAAATGCAAAATTTGTTTTCATCCAAGCAGAAGATGGTGACATTGGAAGTGCCTTAAAGAAGATGTTGGGTTTCAGAGGTACTAATGAATAGAGGTCATGGGAAAATTCGTGTGGATTGCATGTAAGGTCTAGTGAGAACCAAATTTTGATTGCAGCTTCAGTAAATTTGGGGAGTGTTCCTGATTCTATCGGTGTATTGATCAGTAGAAAGACGCCTCTATTTGTTCGTGGAAGACCACATGCTCATCCAAAGAAGTATAGGAATGTGTCTTGTGATGGATGTGGACTCCTCTGGAGTAACACTCGAATCAAAAAGGCTAGTTGGAATGCAAGGCTTCTTGCTTGCAGCGAAACCAGATTTTTGGCTTCGGATGGCTCTACGATATCAGGTCTTATTCGTCGTCAATGTTGATTTGCTGGGCGAGACTGAAATTGTGCTGACACAGAGCGGATGGTGGGAAAATATGTTCGTGTCATTTCCTGTTTAGAAGGCATACATGCAAGTGAGTGTTCCTGATTCTATCGGTGTATTGATCAGTAGAAAGACGCCTCTATTTGTTCGTGGAAGACCACATGCTGATCCAAAGAAGTATAGGAATGTGTCTTGTGATGGATGTGGACTCCTCTGGAGTAACACTCGAATCAAAAAGGCTAGTTGGAATGCAAGGCTTCTTGCTTGTAGCGAAACCAGATTTTGGCCGCCTTGTAGGAGTTTGCGGTGCAGGTATATTGGTGACAACCAGTGCTTCCCATTCCATACATAATTCCTAAAAAGCTGATCAAGCCTTGGGAGGAAGCCGGGTGGTGGTTCAATACATGCCAACAAGTAATATATTTTGGGTGCAACAAGTTGGTTTATTATTAAAACTCGTCCATGGAAGGACATGGTTGCAAAACGTGGAGTCCATTTATTGATCAAACAAACCATTTTGTTCTCGGCTTCCTCCCAGTTCCTATGCTCAAAATTTTGATCGCCAAGGTGAATGCCCAGAAATTTAAGACCCTTGTCATTCCATTGAAAACCACAGGGGGAGTCTGACCTTTGCTTCCATGAGCCACACCAAAGACCTTTGCTTTTGCTAACGTTAAGGGAGGCATTGGAGGATTCACTATATATGTGAAAGCTATCAGTTAGGATTCTAAACCCTGATTCCGATGCTATGAAAACTGTCACATCATCTGCATATGCAGAAAGAGCAATAAGAGATTGAGTCATAGGAGAGTGAAAAGCAGAGACACTAAGCTTGGAACGAAGGAGGCAGAGAAAGGGTTCAATAGAAAGAGAAAAAAGGAGACCTGAAAGGGGATCACCCTGACGGATTCCTCTTTGGAAAGAGAAGGGTTCAGACAAAAATTTCCCAATTCTCACTAATGATTGATTTTTCTCATAGAGGAGTTTTATAGCAGAAATAAGGGACTGAGGGAATGAAAAGCATTGAAGTGTTTCAAACAAGTATTGATGAGACACCCTGTCAAAAGCTTTTTCTTGATCCAATGAAATGATTCCTAGTGGACTATTTTCTTTGTTTGAGAAATGAAGCACATCGCGAATCAAATGTAAATTGTCATGAATTCTTCGACCCGGAATACAATATGTTTGGTCAGGATGGATTCAGAAATCTATCATCTTTGAACAGTAGGCTGAGCAGGTGAACTGGAGCGGAAGAGGATGAGACTTGTGCTGCATTCTAAGAGTTCAGATTAAATTACGCTTTGCAAGGTTCAATGCCAGTTGATTTCCCATTATCCCCCAAATCCCCTTTTTCCGATGGGAAGTGTACTGAGAGGAACAATTTGATTGTGCCCTCTTATCAGAATCTCATGTCACATTCATTTCATTCTAACTGCGTTGAACCAATTTATTTATTTCGAGAGAGTCTGGCACTAAACAGCACATCCCACGTTTTGTCATTGATTCACAGCTCGCAATAAATTGCTTGTCAGAATGATCCTTCTCTGCTTTGTTCTTTCAATTGTATACTTTCAAGACAATGAGCTAGAATTAAGCCTAATTTATTTTTTTGCCATATGGGGATAAGTGCTATCTAACCCCTGTAGAACATGTGTGGAGCATCTTTTTTGAAACAACCCAAATATCCAATGGAATTCATTATGTTATCAATAAAGTTCCCAAACGCTAGCCCATCAAGCAAGTGATAGGAAGAGGCATCTCTTGCTATTCACCCAACAGTCCTTCGGCATAGAAGAAGGCATTTCCCTGACAATTTGAATCTAATTGGAATTCATGAGGAAAGTCGTTCCTTTGTTACCCGATAATAAAATTTCAGTACATTGCCATTGCGATGTTGCTATAACTTCACACTCGGTAATTCAGGGTTATATGAGCAACTGTTCATACGAGTTTTCACCTCCTATAGCTCTTGGTGAGAATACGTGGAAAAATCGGATGCACGCTCTTTTCCATGCGTGATATGTTCATAAGGTTCCTCTGATTTGATCTCAGGTTTCGCTGGAAGCTAAATTTTTTTTTATAAAGTAGCAAGGAAACTAGATGACCCTTAGTCGATTATCTGGTCCACTGAAAGAGAAGTTCGCTTCAATACGATGGTCTTGACTGTGGCGTGCGTAATTTTACTTTACCAGATGATTTTAACAGTGCCTCTCATGATTATGGGACACTAATTTTTAAATGATTTTTTTTCGTATTTTGTATGCAGACAACATTTGACAAACTTTCCGAGAAACATCTCCGAGACTAAGAAACCGTGAGCGTTACGCAACGTCCAACATCCATTAACTCTGTGGTGACGAACCGGGGCCCGTGACTCACAAACTAGCAAAAAATACCCTTAGGTTTCCTTAAAATAACTTCCTACAATACTAATGACTGCATTCTGCCCAGGATGGCAGTTGGAGCGGGCTATGTGGCCCTCGAGCCTAAAAGGCTGGATACTACTGCATTAAATGAAAGCCGCACTATAAAATTCTTGAAATGCAGATGAGTCCAATAGACGACGCAAGAAATATCGAATAAATTAGACAACATCATATTCTGTAGAAGCGAAATCTTCTCCTTGGATGCTTGAAATGCTATATATACAAAATATTGCGACAACGACGTTGTTTACTACTGGGTTAGAAAATATATACTTTGGGATAATAAAACGTCATCTCATGGCACACTTCAGGAAGTAACCGACTTCGTTATATTTTGAATCTTCGTCTAGGAGGTGTTGCATACATTTCAGACGAAAATTATTAGAAAGCTCTCTTCAAAAGAGACACGACGCTGTAACACCAAGAAGCACGCCTGATTTGCAGTATTTTCTTGTTCCTGTCAAACTCTGCTTCTTCCTTCTTGAACGTGGCCAGTATCCAACTAACAAGGAACACTACCAAAGTGATAATTTTAGATTTTAACCAAACTTTGGTAATTGAAAGGACTCTGAAAACGAAGTCTAACGACACCAGAACTTGCGGCAAAGAAACAGGTTTAGGCTCAAAACTGGTTCTCTCAATTTTCAGTGATACAGGATTCTTATAGTCACGGCCACGTTTTCATTGACTATAACGTTTAAAGTCAGATTCAGGTGATATTTGACATTTGTCGTTCCATACCACTTGATTGCAAACTGCCAATGGCCATTTCTATTTTGGAACGTGTGACGTTATTTTGAGAGTTAATACCTTTTTACCTGTTTGTAATATCGTGATTTGCTTTGATCTGCAGTTAGCCGACATATCGAAATTTTTGACCATATTGAATTATTTTTAATTACAACTGTCCAGTTATTTGTGAAATGAAAAATAAAAAAGAGTTGCCAGAGTGAAAATAGAAAATTAGCCTGCCCAAATCATTTTATAAGTGGGTAGTATATGTTGTATATTTACAGTATTACAAGATGAAAACTAGGCACAAGAAAGGACACACTAATGCTCCGCCGGACAAGACTCTTCAGCATAATTTCTTCCTAGTTAAATGCATTCCCGTCACCTTAGAATATTTGCACCTCAAATCCACCTTGGAGAATATTTTTGCCGATGTCTTTCCCTCCCAGGTCTTCATGGCATTTCGATCGCTATCCCATGTCTCTTATATGTGTTAACGTATACTGTCTTTCCCGGGCCCAAACAAGTGGAAGCCGCCTAACCTCTACTATACAGTGGATGAGGTAGGTAGGACCAACCAAGTTTGGCAATGGCTTGTCACGTTGCTAATGATGTGTTAGTGTGTATGTTGCCAATATATAATAAAATGGAGTTTGCATGAAAGTGTGGCTGTTTGTTTTGTATAGCTTAGGAGAGCTTCTTTAGTGTGCATATGAAATTATCTTTTCTATTCAATTATTGTTTCTCCAGACTCCAAATAATCTAGGACTTCTTTCCGATTCCAGAAAGTCGTCACCATAATCTTTTGAGCTGAAGGCTGAGTTTTGAACTTTGGCTTCAGAGAATAAGAGTGTAGCCATTACTCAGACTGGTGCTTAGTGTTTTTTCTTAGATAAGTGTGCCTAAGTTTAATCTCCTGTAACAACATTATATTAAAAATGTCATCTCCACACTTTTGGTTGGCTGCCAACAGTTCTCAGATTTCATCCTTCTGCTGGTTGATATCTTCCGTTACTTGACTTGGAACACAACGCTCGCACGCCTTTGAGTAATTAATTTCATTTATGATTCGTCCACGCTGAGGTTCACAAACAATTTTACGAAGACGTGGATTTGGTAAAATCACATTCTTCACTCACACTTCGCATCTGTCACTTCAGTTGCTGTCCTACAGGAGCGGAGGTTTGTCCTCTCCCACCATTACTATTTCTGCTATCTCACTCATATCGATAGCATCGTCACCATGCACAAATCTTACTGTCTGAGGATTCCTGCTGGAATGCCTCCCTCTTAGACGAAGAATTACATTACTAATCTTCCTTTCGACCTTGAATCCATTGTCATATCACAGGTAGCACACAACATTGATTCAACGTTGATTTAGTGCGAATGAAATGTATCACTGTTGAAGGTTTATACCTCTATGTTGAATCAACATTGATTCAAAGCTGCATTATTAACGGTGGAAGTGTCAACATTAAATCAACATCAATTCAACAAGTTCTTTTGCAGTACAAAATCCCTTGTGTTTAATGCGTACCGTTAGGACATTTTTATATACTCCATCAGAGTTCGTCAAATAGTTTAGCCAATCGACCAGAATGCATTTCGATCAGGAAAAATGCTCAATTTAGCGCAGATGAGACAGCGGCTGAAATGACGCTTGGCATAAATTTTGTCGCAGATAACAAGCAGAAAATAGAAAGAAAAAAGACCATTTCTGTTGTGCATGTATGACATGGTGGAGTTTTCTCAACACAAATGGAAAATTGGAAAAAAAAAGAGGTTCAATAAAAATCCCTTATTTTTTCCTTTCTTTTCAATTTTATTGGGCAATCTATAGCTTAACATATAGAATATACAAAAACAAAGACAAAATGTACAAGGACAACCTTTAGAAATTTAACATGTCAAAATTTGACAATCATTTGACAACATCCAGTCAACCATCTCGATGCCATCCAAATCCGTCACAATGTATATCTTTAAAAACTTCTCCCCCCAAAATGCGTACCCCCATGGACATGGGCGTGTACCTTCAAAGTTGGATTTTTTCTGAACTCTGCATCCCAAAAGGTGCATGTTTACCAATTTTCAGATTTCTAACTTCTCTGGAACATGGTTAGAATTAGCGTCAGTGAGTCAGTCAATCACGATCGTCTATATGTATTAGAAGAACAATGTTTTTCTTTACTAAGCTATTCATCAGGTATTTCTTTGCTAAGTTTAAACTTTCTTGCGCCCTCAGTTTTGCTTGATCAGAAAATTCGTGAAAAAACGCCTTTTGCAAAATGCATGCCCCCAGCCGTTTTAACCGAAAAGTACCATTTTACCGAAATCAAACCTCAGTGAACTACATGCCCAAAAAGTTTCAATCTTATACGTTCAATACGTTATACACAATCATTACTTTATTATTTATGGTGTGCCTAACTTGACATCTTTTCATGTGTCCCTTTTTGTAAGGGTGAAGGATATATTTTACATTACTTCCCTGTAATAATCAACGCTAGGTAGACATATTTCAAAAGTATAATTTTTCCTGTACTCAGCCATTAAATAGGTACTTCTGAGGGACGGTTAAATTTTCTGTCTCTGATTCGTTGGATCGCAAAAAAAATTCAGGAAAATGGAAATTAAAAAAAAGAGCCGTGATGGGTTTTAGCGAAAAAAAATTTTTCTTCTGAAATGGAGACTCGGGGAACTCCATGCCACCCAGTTTCAGCCTTATACGTTTTATATGTTTCCCCTTTTTGAATTAGGGTCAGTCAGTGAGTCACAATCGTCTTTTTTAGAAAAGTATGATTTTTCCTTTACGCAGCTATGCATCAGGTACTTATTTGGCGTGAAAGTTAAAAAACTTTCATGCGCCCTCTGTTTTGCTGTATAAGAAAATTCGTGAAAATACGCCTTTCGCAAAATATGTGCCCTGAGCAATTTTAACGTACCATTTTTTTCTTACCGAAATCCATCCTCAGTGAACGACATCCCCACAACGTTTCAATATTATACTTTGCACGCGACAGGAAACCTCACTCCGTAAACGTCCGTTTGGACGGTGTGCTCATCCCACGCTCGCGGTTCACCCGTTTTCTTGGTGTTAATTTTGACAGTAATCTTAGATGGAACGAACACGTTAACGTAATCCGCACCAAGTCGATCAGAAAGCTTAACTGCTTGAAGATTTTGGCCGGGGTTAACAAATGCGAGCCTCACGTAATTTTGAAGTTATATGTAACGTACCTCCGCCCGGTCTTAACGTACGCGTTCGCTGCTTGGGCAAACTGCCCAGAGACAGTCCTCGACCAACTAGAACGCATCGAACGAGCTGCTATAAGATACGCCTTCCGCCTTCCCACTCATTTTTCTAACTCATATATATACAGAATCAGCGGACTCACCCCTCTCTCTCGGCACGCCTCTCAACTAGCTTATAACTATTATAACGACCCTAAAAGGCCAGGGGACATCAAAGAAATTCCTGTGAGATTAAATAAGAAATTCACCATAGGGCGCTTCAAGCACTGTAAAACTTATCCTTATAATAAAATCTTGGAACGTTTAGGAAAAACCACTAACTGCTCTCCCCCTGACCCCTGAACCATCCCGCTCTCATCATTCTTGTGTCAACAGTGCTTTTTTTCTGGGGCACCTGAACTGATGAGGGTGAAAAAATATCTCTTTTCTGTCTCGCTCTATTTTCGCTCCACTTCCTTCCTCCTCCTATTCCTTCGCGCAGTGCTTTTTTTCTGCCGCGGAGGAATATCCAGAGCGCACTATCGCTCAAAGCCACTTTTCATTTCCTTCCCTCACACCTTCCTTTCACTTTCTTTCTCTTCTCCCACTCGCTCGCTCCTCTCTCCTTCCGTCTTCTGTTGCTCTTTCTAAGCATAAAAAAAAAATTC
>CAJPEV010004628.1:0-11623 GCA_905338385.1 Darwinula stevensoni | reverse complement strand
CACTGCCAAAGCCAGGCAATAATCAATTGCTTGCAGGTAGCTACCGTCCAATATCCCTTCTGAACTGTAGCTACAAGCTCCTCGAGCGCCTGATCCTGCAGAGAATCAAACCTACCATGGAAGCCTTTTTGAGTGCAAATCAAGTAGGCTTTCGACCGAGCCGCAGCACATGTGACCAAGTGCTTGCCTTAACCACCTTCATAGAAAATGGCCTCCAAGAGAGACAGAAGACTGGGGCAGTCTTTCTCGACTTGACAGCAGCCTACAATACCATCTGGCACACTGGATTGCTGCACAAGATGTCTTCTGTGCTCCCTCGTTGGGTAGTACTGACTACTGAGCTGCTGCTTAGGGGACGCAGGTTCAGAATACAGCTCGGCTCCTCCATCAGCTCCTGGAGATTTCAGAAAAATAGCCTCCCTCAAGGCTCAGTCCTGGCATCGACTCTCTTCAATATCTTCATAAATGATATGCCTGAGACAATCTCCAGAAAGTTCATATATGCCGATGACATCTGCTTGGCCATTAGGAGCCAGAAATTCAACAGGATTGAGGAAAGTCTGAACAGCGACATGTCTGAGATTGCTGCCTATTGCAAGAGATGGAGGCTAAAACCACATGACATCTGGAACCCCCCCACCACCCTGAGACTGACCTCTAGATATCCCATCTGGAAGCAGCACTACATCCAGGAACTCTCAACAGCTCCCTCCACTGCGGACAGATGGCGCTCAGAGTGGGAAATAGCCAGCCCCAAGTGCTCCAACCTGATCACCAACCCGGAGGACCGCTTTGCTGGGTTCACCCTACCTCGACATCTATGGGCTAACATCAATTGTTTTCACTGCGATACGAATCATTGCACTGACACAGACTACAAGTCGGGCCTCCGTGACAATCCACACTGCGGCTGTGGTGCGGTCGAGGACCCTGTCCATATACTGGCCGGCTGTGCGTCCATGATGGCCTTCCCGGTGGCCTTACGAAACTGCACAGTGCGGACCCTGAAGCAATCGCATCGCTTCATCCCAATTGCTGACCCATCCTTGTGTTTCTGTGTGGCTCACTTTTGGTGTCCTTTGTGTCTGTCTTGCCTTGATTGTGCTGTACTTCTAGTCCTACGTGCATTCGCAATATATATATATACTCCGGCAATGCGCACCACTGGCCCGCTTTAACCTGGTCCCAACCAATATATTGAATAGCTTCAACATGCAGGCGTTTTCTCCATACTACTCCTATGGGCGCGCCATCTCCAGTTCTTTTTCTTAGCTCAGTGCTTCCTGCCTTCAGGTCGCGTTACGTTTTGGCAACAGCGGAGCGAATCTACTCACATTTTCTTGAAAATATTTGCCTGATTGAATTCGTTGGAATTAGAAGAAAGAAATCATCCTGAGGGAATAGCTATACGACCGCAAGCACCTCTAGACGACCGTGCAGGTTTATTTTCGCCCGAGGCTGACAGTTCGCAAAATCCCCCTTCCTCCTTGCTTAGAAGGGGCACCCCAGGACAGGACGACATGTGAAGGCTGAGCAAAGGGAGGTTCTGTCTTCATTTCTATGCGCTCGTACTACTTGCTCCATTCATATTTTCTCAGCTGCGCGTTTCAAGACTCCATAATCCTGACGAGCATTCGAATTTCGAACACCTGGGAATTGGATAGGGCATGATTTTGAGCCACGAAGACATGGATCAACTCTCTTGAATTGACGTGACCCACGGATCGGGCGTGCAGCTCAGATGGCTTTTTGGTTAGGTGCAGGAGAATACTCTATCAGAAGGGTCTTTTTCTCCAGCCCTTTATTGTTGCAGGCAAAAAAAACTATTTCTATCGGCGCTGGACACGACCACATCATTGAATGACGTCACTCACGGGCAAGCAGCTGCCAACGGAACGTATTGAACTATGAAAGCGCTGAAGCGGCCAGCACGAATGGCTTCATGGGATCTTGGAAGCGTCAGCAGAGCCGCTTAGAAAAACTACGCACCCAGAAACCTCGAGTATTGAAGATTAGAGCCCTAAGTGGGCTGCAGGTCAGCCCGATTGGCCCGACACGACTAGCGGGTCGGGTTCGTAAAGTTCTGTCCGATGACGGAATTTCAGCCAGGAGGAGGCCACCACTGAAATAGGGCTGATCTGGTAGAGTTCGGAAAAGTCGACCCATTTAGGCCTCCGATGGACAGAGTACAGGACAGAATATGTCAACTATTATTATAGATTATTTATATTGTTTATTAGAGTGTTTCAAAAGGGGTGGGTGCGATTCCTCATCTTGGAATATACCATGCAGGTAGGGCCGGTGTCGTATGACATTTCCCCCCCCCCTCCTCCATTAACAGAAATGAAGGAACTTCGCCTCGTTCCTCGGAGGCTATTTCTTCCGTGCCCTTTAGTGTTCCTTTGACGCCTCCATCTGCTTTGCCAACGTCTGAGCCAGTGTTGACTCCTCAGGGCGATCTTCAAAGCCACATCAAAGATTCAAGCGCCCCGAGGTAAAAGGCAAATGAAGACAGTAGAAAGGAAAATCGTCCTTTGCAGGAGGATCTGCTATTATTTAGTTTGATTAATTTCTGATAATAAAGATGATATATTTTCTCTTTTGGCAATCAACAAACTTACAATTCTGCTTTTTAGAACGAACTCCCTTCATTTCCATTAAGGGAAGTGGGGAAAAATATTTAAAAATATATGACACCGGCCCTAAATATTTCGGCAGAGACTTCTAACTTCTGAAGGGAGAAGGGCATAAAACAAATGAATCTCTTGTGTCCAAAAAGTCACTGAATGGAATGCATTTCCACTTTCTGAAGTAAAACTGAGGGTGGCATTTCTTCATTCATTCTGGCACGTTTTGGCGCCCTGGTGAATTTGCTTCCTGGGCGAGGCACATGCATGCAGGAGGATAGATTCACTGATTCATTATAGCACTCAGAGGGTGACAGATCACATGACGAGTTCCCACAGGGTGATTACAGTGTGATTTGTCGCAATGTTCCAAACTCACATGGTTCCTCACAAGGGTGTGAGCAATCGTGATTTTTTTGTATCACAGGCGTGGTTTTAACATAAGGTTAAGAGGTAAAATCTAGCTTTTAAGCACTGTCATTGCGCCTCTAAGTCAACCTAAGATTTGTGCAAAGGCAAATGGAATGGGAGCCGATTGTGATAGCAAGGGTCGGATTAAAAGAGGTCAAATGGGTCTGATGCCCAGGCTCCACTTTCTAGGCATGTCATTGCGCCTCTAAGTCAACCTAAGATTTGTGCAAAGGCAAATGGAATGGGAGCCGATTGTGATAGCAAGGGTCGGATTAAAAGAGGTCAAATGGGTCTGATGCCCAGGCTCCACTTTCTAGGCAGCCTCGTGAAGAAATTTAAAAGGTTAAGTATCTGCGTTAAGTAGTAGATGTTAGACAAGAAGCCCACCGTAATTGCGAGCACCATGCAGGAAGCTATTCCTAAGGCCAAACCCGAGAGCTCCCTTGGCCTGAGATCTCCCACGAATGTCTCAGTCTCAAATC
Source organism: Darwinula stevensoni (assembly GCA_905338385.1). NCBI lineage: Eukaryota > Metazoa > Arthropoda > Ostracoda > Podocopida > Darwinulidae > Darwinula > Darwinula stevensoni. The sequence continues at coordinate 8,103 of CAJPEV010004628.1, read as the reverse complement.
ATTATAAACTTTTCTCTTTCTGCCCCTAACCTCACCTTTTTGGCCTGAACATCGCTGAACATTACTTTGGAATAGCCCGAGACCGCGGTTAGAACCTCACCTAACAGCGCGCCTGGCCCAGATCACGTATTTAGTGGGCTGGAAAAGGAAGGGAAACTGGAAAAGAAAACAGCACTTATAGTCCCGTCCTGTCCGTTCGTGTGTCAGTGTGTCCGTGTGTTGAACTTTGGCTGTTCAAATATAACTAATGAAATACTGGCCTTATCAATGCGAAAATTGGCAAGCCAGTATATATGAACAAGATACAGGCTGAGTTCGTTTCGTGGCGAATTTGCACAAAAATTGGCATTTTTAATGTAAATTTTGGATTTGAAATTTTTCCATGGAGGGGAAGTCATGAGTACCCATGAGCCATTCAGGTTCTGGACCACAATGCGCGTGCGCGTAAGACCTCGGCTTTGGGCGCGGCACCGTGTCAGCAACTAAAGCTGGCAGTTTGCTACCAAACTTTGTGGCGGATGGATCCAACCACGCACAGCCCTCCATCCTCCCATCGTCGTTTCATGGGCAACGTTTGTCTATGCTTCCCAAATATGAATGAGAAATGAGGTTTTAATGATGGAAGNCACCTCTAGACGACCGTGCAGGTTTCTTTTCGCCCGAGGCTATGACAGTTCGCAAAATCCCCCTTCCTCCTTGCTTAGAAGGGGCATCCCAGGACAAGACATGTAAAGGCTGAGCAGAAGGAGGTTCTGTCTTCGTATCTCAGCTGCGCGTTTCAAGACTCCATAATCCTGACGAGCATTCGAATTTCGAACACCTGGGAATTGGATAGGGCATGATTTTGAGCCATGAAGACATGGATCAACTCTCTTGAATTGAGGTGACCCACGGATCGGGCGTGCAGCTCAGATGGCTTTTTGGTTTGGACTTTTTTGGTTGGGTGCAGGAGAATACTCTATCAGAAGGGTCTTTTTCTCCAGCCCTTTATTGTTGCAGGCAAAAAAAACTATTTCTATCGGCGCTGGACGCGACCACATCATTGAATGACGTCACTCACGGGCAAGCAGCTGCCAACGGAACGTACTGAACTATGAAAGCGCTGAAGCGGCCAGCACAAATGGCTTCATGGGATCTTGGAAGCGTCAGCAGAGCCGCTTAAAAAAACCACGCACCCAGAAACCTCGAGTATTGAAGATTAGAGCCCTAAGTGGGCTGCAGGTCAGCCCGATTGGCCCGACACGACTAGCGGGTCGGGTTCGTAAAGTTCTGTCCGATGACGGAATTTCAGCCAGGAGGAGGCCACCACTGAAATAGGGCTGATCTGGTAGAGTTCGGAAAAGTCGACCCATTTAGGCCTCCGATGGACAGAGTACAGGACAGAATATGTCAACTATTATTAAAGATTATTTATATTGTTTATTGGAGTGTTTCCAAAGGGGTGGGTGCGATTCCTCATCTTGGAATATACCATGCAGGTAGGGCCGGTGTCGTATGACATTTTTCCCCCGTAATGCCCCCCCCCCCCCCTCCATTAACGGAAATGAAGGAACTTCGCCTCGTTCCTCGGAGGCTATTTCTTCCGTGCCCTTTAGTGTTCCTTTGACGCCTCCATCTGCTTTGCCAATGTCTGAGCCACTGTTGACTCCTCAGGGCGATCTTCAAAGCCACATCAAAGATTCAAGCACCCCGAGGTAAAAGGCAAATGAAGACAGTAGAAAGGAACATCGTCTTTTGCAGGAGGATGTTCTGCCATTATTTAGTTTGATTAATTTCTGATAATAAAGATTATATATTTTCTCTTGTGGCAATCAACAAACTTACAATTCTGCTTCTTAGAACGAACTCCCTTCATTTCCATTAAGGGAATTGGGGAAAAATATTTAAAAATATATGACACCGGCCCTAAATATTTCGGCAGAGACTTCTAACTTCTGAAGGGAGAAGGGCATAAAACAAATGAATCGCTTGTGTCCAAAAGTCACTGAATGGAATGCATTTCCACTTTCTGAAGTAAAACTGAGGGTGGCATTTCTTCATTCATTCTGGCACGTTTGGGCGCCCTGGTGAATTTGCGTCCTGGGCGGGGCACATGCATGCAGGAAGATAGATTCACTGATTCATTATAGCACTCAGAGGGTGACCGATCACATGACGAGTTCCCACAGGGTGATTACAGTGTGATTTGTCGCGCTACGACATACTCACATGTGATTTGTCGCAATGTTCCAAACTCACATGGTTCTTCACAAGGGTGTGAGCAATCGTGATTTTTTTGTATCACAGGCGTGGTTTTAACATAAGGTTAAGAGGTAAAATCTAGCTTTTAAGCACGGTCATTGCGCCTCTAAGTCAACCTAAGATTTGTGCAAAGGCAAATGGAATGGGAGCCGATTGTGATAGCAAGGGTCGGATTAAAAGAGGTCAAATGGGTCTGATGCCCAGGCTCCACTTTCTAGGCAGCCTCGTGAAGAAATTTAAAAGGTTAAGTATCTGCGTTAAGTAGTAGATGTTAGACAAGAAGCCCACCGTAATTGCGAGCACCATGAAGGAAGCTATTCCTAAGGCCAAACCCGAGAGCTCCCTTGGCCTGAGATCTCCCACGAATGTCTCAGTCTCAAATCATTATAAACTTTTCTCTTTCTGCCCCTAACCTCACCTTTTTGGCCTGAACACCGCTGAACATTACTTCGGAATAGCCCGACACCGCGGTTAGAACCTACCTAGCAGCGCGCCTGGCCCAGATCACGTATTTAGTGGGCTGCCTTCCTGAAAGGAAAAGACCACTTATAGTCCCGTCCTGTCCGTTCGTGTGTCAGTGTGTCCGTGTGTTGCACTTTGGCTGTTCAAATATAACTAATGAAATACTGGCCTTATCAATACGAAAATTGGCAAGCCAGTATATATGAACAAGATACAGGCTGAGTTCGTTTCGTGGCGAATTTGCACAGAAATTGGCATTTTTAATGTAAATTTTGGATTTGAAATTTTCCCATGGAGGGGAAGTCATGAGTACCCATCAGCCATTCAGGTTCTGGACCACAATGCGCGTGCGCGTAAGACCTCGGCTTTGGGCGCGGCACCGTGTCAGCAACTAAAGCTGGCAGTTTGCTACCAAACTTTGTGGCGGATGGATCCAACCACGCACAGCCCTCCATCCTCCCATCGTCGTTTCATGGGCAACGTTTGTCTATGCTTCCCAAATATGAATGAGAAATGAGGTTTTAATGATGGAAGACCAGAAAGAGATGGTATTTCGTTCAATTAGGTGACGAAATGAGATTTTCCTTAACTGAGAGGAGGTCCACTACTGGACTTGGCATGCTGAACTTGTTATGAATAGTATTAAACACCTTCCTCCTAACGCTCTCAAAGCTCTCCATCATATTTATAACTAGCGAGTTTGTTTGCCCGAAGGGCAAACAAACTCGCTATGGTAGCGCCTTTGGCGCCCCTTAACCTTGTACAGTGTAATCACTATTCATTCATTTTTTGCAAAATGGGAAACACGTATTTGAAGTACGTCCCCATTGAAATACGTGACATATGGGTTCGAAAGTCTTGATTTTGATCAAAAGCAATGCTATTATGATTCTATGTGTGCCTAACATTAAACTTTTTCTTGTGTCCCATTTTGTAAGTTTGGGAAATACATTTTGAAATACTTCCCTCCAATAATCTATGCTAAGGAGGTATAGTTCAAAAGTAAGATTTTTCTTGTACTCAGCCATTAAACAGATACTTCTGTGGGAGATTGTATTTTTTGTCTCTGTTTTATTGTATTAAAAAAAAATCAGAAAAATGGGACTTAAAAGAGTTCCCTGATGGGTTTTAACGAAAATTTGTTTTCTTTTGAAATGTAGACTCAGGGAACTCCATGCCACCAAGTTTCAGCCTTATACGTTTCCCCTTTTCGCTGGCGGAAAAAAAAATATTTTTAAAAGAGACCCCCTCAAAAGCTGTGCTTTGAGGAGACGCACAAAAAAAGTTGAATTTTTCCTTAAACCGATATCACGTCCGTTATGCATGCGCCAGCTACTTTTATATTTCTGCCTGATTCGGTAGGATATGATAACATATTTGAAAACGCGACGTCCCCAGTAAATATAAACTCAACAAATATTTTGAAAATTTACCGTTTGACGTTTGAGCTCAGTGCGTCAACAGTCACGTTCTTGGCAAGTTTCAGCTTTCAAGGTGTCTCCGTTTGAAGCAAAGAGAACTATTTGGAAATTTGTTCCCCAAAGGTGGCATCCATCACCACTTCTGCTGAACTCAGCATGCGAATAGCTACTTATGTCAGTCAGTCAGCTACTCACGATCGTTCCAACATAATATTAGTAATAAAAGTATAATTTCTTCTTTACTTAGCTATCTATGAAATACTTCTTCGCCAAGTTTAAACTTTGATGCGACCTCTGTTTTGCTGGATCAGAAAAGTCCTGAATTTCGTGTGCAAAATGTGTGCCGTGAGTCGTTTTATTTTTTTATTATACTGAAATCCATACTCAGTGAACTTCATGCCCACAACATTTCAATGCTATACGTTTTGCCCTGTAATGTAGGCTCAAGGAACTGCATGCCACTCAGTTTCAGCCTTATACGTTTCCCTTTTTGCTGGCGGAAAAAAATATATTTAGAAAAGCGACCCACCCAAAAGCTGCGCTAGGGGGAGATGAACAACAAAAGCCGAATATTTCCTTAAATGAACTTCACGTCCGTTAAGCGTGCGCCAGCTACTTTTCTTCTTCTGCCCGTTTCGGTAGGAAATGAAAACTTATTTGAAAACGTTACGTCCCCAAGAAATATGAACCCCAAACATACTTTGGAAATTTGACGTTTGACATTTGAGCTCAGTGCGTCAGCGGTCACGTTCTTGCCAAGTTTCAGCTTTCCATATTTCTCCGTTTGATTGAAGCAAAGAAAACTATTTGAAAATATGTTCCCCGAAAAGGTGCGCCCTTTTGGCATGCATCACCAAAGTAGAACCTTTCCTGGACTCAGCATGCGAATAGCTACTTATGTCAGTCAGTCAGCTACTCACGTTCGTCTATAGATATGTATAATAAAAGTAGAATTTTTTCGAGGTGCGATTATTTGAAAAAAAAAATTGTCGTGGCGAATTGGACAGAAATTGAAAGGTGAAACTTGCCANGCCCAGGCTCCACTTTCTAGGCAGCCTCGTGAAGAAATTTAAAAGGTTAAGTATCTGCGTTAAGTAGTAGATGTTAGACAAGAAGCCCACCGTAATTGCGAGCACCATGAAGGAAGCTATTCCTAAGGCCAAACCCGAGAGCTCCCTTGGCCTGAGATCTCCCACGAATGTCTCAGTCTCAAATCATTATAAACTTTTCTCTTTCTGCCCCTAACCTCACCTTTTTGGCCTGAACACCGCTGAACATTACTTCGGAATAGCCCGACACCGCGGTTAGAACCTACCTAGCAGCGCGCCTGGCCCAGATCACGTATTTAGTGGGCTGCCTTCCTGAAAGGAAAAGACCACTTATAGTCCCGTCCTGTCCGTTCGTGTGTCAGTGTGTCCGTGTGTTGCACTTTGGCTGTTCAAATATAACTAATGAAATACTGGCCTTATCAATACGAAAATTGGCAAGCCAGTATATATGAACAAGATACAGGCTGAGTTCGTTTCGTGGCGAATTTGCACAGAAATTGGCATTTTTAATGTAAATTTTGGATTTGAAATTTTCCCATGGAGGGGAAGTCATGAGTACCCATCAGCCATTCAGGTTCTGGACCACAATGCGCGTGCGCGTTAGACCTCGGCTTTGGGCGCGGCACCGTGTCAGCAACTAAAGCTGGCAGTTCGCTACCAAACTTTGTGGCGGATGGATCCAACCACGCACAGCCCTCCATCCTCCCATCGTCGTTTCATGGGCAACGTTTGTCTATGCTTCCCAAATATGAATGAGAAATGAGGTTTTAATGATGGAAGACCAGAAAGAGATGGTATTTCGTTCAATTAGGTGACGAAATGAGAGCTTCCTTAACTGAGAGGAGGTCCACTACTGGACTTGGCATGCTGAACTTGTTATGCATAGTATTAAACACCTTCCTCCTAACGCTCTCAAAGCTCTCCATCATATTTATAACTAGCGAGTTTGTTTGACCTTCGGGCAAACAAACTCGCTATGGTCGCGCCTTTGGCGCCCCTTTACCTTGTACAGTGTAATCACTATTCATTCATTTTTTGCGAAATGGGAAACACATATTTGAAGTACGTCCCCATTGAAATACGTGACATATGGGTTCGAAAGTCTTGATTTTCATCAAAAGCAATTCTTATATGATTCTATGTGTGCCTAACTTTAAACTTTTTCTTGCGTCCCATTTTCTAAGTCTGGGGAATACATTTTGAACTACTTCCCTCCAATAATCTATGCTAAGGAGATATAGTTCAAAAGTAGGGTTTTTCTTGTACTCAGCCATTAAACAGATACTTCTGTGGGAGACTGTATTTTTTGTCTCTGTTTTATTCTATTAAAAAAAAAACAGAAAAATGGGACTTAAAAAAGTTCCCTGATGGGTTTTAACGAAAATTTGTTTTCTTTTGAAATGTAGACTCAGGGAACTCCATGCCACCAAGTTTCAGCCTTATACGTTTCCCCTTTTTGCTGGTGGAAAAAAATATTTTTAAAAGAGACCCCCTCAAGAGCTGTGCTTTGAGGAGACGCACAAAAAAAGTTGAATTTTTCCTTAAACCGATATCACGTCCATTATGCATGCGCCAGCTACTTTTATATTTCTGCCTGATTCGGTAGGATATGATAACATATTTGGAAACGCGACGTCCCCAGTAAATATAAACTCAACAAATATTTTGAAAATTTACCATTTGACGTTTGAGCTCAGTGCGTCAACGGTCACGTTCTTGGCACGTTTCAGCTTTCAAGGTGTCTCCGTTTGAAGCAAATAGAACTATTTGAAAATTTGTTCCCTGAAAGGGGGCATCCATCACCACTTCTGGTGAACTCAGCATGCAAATAGCTACTTATGTCAGTCAGTCAGCTACTCACGATCGTTCCAACATAATATTAGGAATAAAAGTATAATTTCTTCTTTACTTAGCTATCTATCAAGTACTTCTTTGCCAAGTTTCAACTTTGATGCGACCTCTGTTTTGCTGGATCAGAAAAGTCCTGAATTTCGTGTGCAAAATGTGTTCCGTGAGTCGTTTTATTTTTTTATTATACTGAAATCCATACTCAGTGAACCTCATGCCCACAACGTTTCAATGCTATACGTTTTGCCCTGTAATGTAGGCTCAAGGAACTGCATGCCACTCAGTTTCAGCCTTATACGTTTCCCTTTTATGCTGCCGGAAAAAAATATATTTGGAAAAGCGACCCACCCAAAAGCTGCGCTCGGGGGAGATGCACAACAAAAGCCGAATATTTCCTTAAATGAACATCACGTCCGTTAAGCGTGCGCCAGCTACTTTTCTTCTTCTGTCCGTTTCAGTAGGAAATGAAAACTTATTTGAAAACGTTACGTCCCCAAGAAATATGAACCCCAAACATACTTTGGAAATTTGACGTTTGACATTTGAGCTTAGTGCGTCAGCGGTCACGTTCTCGCCAAGTTTCAGCTTTCCATATTTCTCCGTTTGATTGAAGCAAAGAAAACTATTTGAAAATATGTTCCCCGAAAAGGTGCGCCCTTTTGGCATGCATCACCAAAGTAGAACCTTTCCTTGACTCAACATGCGAATAGCTAATTATGTCAGTCAGTCAGCTACTCACGTTCGTCTATGTATAATAAAAGTAGAATATTTTCTTTACTCAGCTATCCATTAGGTACTTCTTTGCCAAGTTTAAACTTTCTAGCGCCCTATGTTTTCCTGATCATAAAATTCGGGAAAACACGCCATTTGGGAAACATGTGCCCTGAGCCGTTTTAACCAAAAAGTATCTTCTTTCATTTTTTTTACTGAAATCCATCCTCAGTGAACTACATGAACGCAAAGTTTCAATATTATACATTTGCGCTTCCCGCTGTGGAAAAAGCATGTTTGGAATAACCGACCCATGCAACAGCTATGCCCGGAGGGGATGCACCATGAAAGCTGAATACTCCCTCAGCTCA
>CAJPEV010004627.1:0-16765 GCA_905338385.1 Darwinula stevensoni | reverse complement strand
CCCCCCCCCCCCCCCCCCCCCCCCCAAAAAAAAAAAGGACCAACTCTTAAAAACCGAATTTCCCCATCGCGATTAGAACGCGGGAATTCCACGTCATTAACAAAGCGGACTCAATTACGGCCACATGTTCGTCTGGTATTGCGTATGTGCAAGCTTCCCCCTCCGGTTGTCCGTATTACAGGGAATTAAATTTTTTTTTTTTGAACAGAGAGCTTTCCGATGATGCAACTTTATTCCAGAGGAAATACATGATATTTCTTGGAAATAAAGCAGCATAACTGGATAGTTCTCTGTTCAAAAACCCACCCTATTTTTGCGCCTCGAGGGAGACGTTCCTAGCTTGTTTAGTTGGACAGGATACTTTTTTCTGCAGTTTAAAAGAGGAGGGATCCTCGTCATTTTCGCTCACCGCGAAAAACATGGCGATTTACCTAGCCTAAACGACATGGGATTCCTGACATGTATTTGCCCCCCCTTCCCCCCTTTCCCCCCTTTCCCCCCTATACCCAGGGGCATGCGAAAAATCCTTCGAATTTCATACGTAAAAGATATAAAGAACTCTCACCCGATCGGAGTTACTTCCATTTTGGAAGAATGACGAAGAAACTCGCTCACCATTCTGAAGCAGCGACTTCACCTCGAGCACCTGCTGCCCACGACTGGCATAGGAGGGGACGTAGTAGCCATGGATACCGCGGGAATCGAAAAAAAGGATGGCGTTCGCTTCGCCATCTGTCGGATGGATGCGAAGATCAAGGTTTGCGTGGAACAGGATAGATGGCAATGATATCATGGCGCGTGCCTCAAAGTTGGATAATCCCAAGCAAATCCAAATGGATGAAAATCGCATTCGAATGGAGAGGGCTTACGGAAAATGACGAGCAAAAATTAAAAATGATTAAAAGTCGGAATCCCCCAGAGACGCCGTGGCTCCGTTTTCGAAGAAAAAAGTATACGTCCCTTTTCTAAAATCGCCCAATTTCTTGCTTTGCATCCATGGTCTTCACTTGACCCAAATTCGAATAATTTTGAAGGAAAGTCGGTTGTGTTACGCGCTCCTTCTCCTCTCTCCATCTGGGGATTCGCAAATAAATAACTATGAGTAAATAAAAATAGGAATATGTATGATTTCATCGAGACCAAATTTGTGAGATTCCTCCTTTTCATTAGGGAACAACAATAATTATTTGGGAATTCGCGCCAACTGTTCCCGGTCGTGCATTTCCTCTGCTCACATGCCCCCCCCCCCCCCAAAATGCCCCCCCCCCCCCTCGAGGTCGAGGTGATTCTCTTCGAAAACAGACACACCATTTTTCACAAGTTGTCTCATTCGCTTTCTAAGATCCTCTTCCGTGTAAAGAGTTTTTGCTTCGTGTCTCCATGCAAAGTGGCGTTAAATTCCTATTCGCAGTTGGTGCGTGGAAATTGAAAATCGTCTGAAACAACCTTGCGATTTCAGTTATTTCGAATCTCGGACTCGGATTACTCGGGAACGAAGGGATCTTACAGTGTTTTTTTTATAAATAAAATCTCATAAAGGCGATTGTCATGAAGGGCTCCATGATGCGCAAAAACATTCATAATTCTCAAATATTTGAATATATTCAAAAATATGCAAAATTCTCTGATTTATAGCGATTTGACAGAAGACGTGTCGAGAAATCATGCACGAATCGACGATGTTTCCCCCCAATCTGCTGCAGCGCATCGCGTAGCAGGTTCAGATGATACCCGGATACCACGGTTCAGATGATACCCGGATACCACGGTTCAGATGATACCCGAATCCTCTTTCTTGACTATTATTGGCTTTTATCCACAGTCAATCCACAATCTCCCCCCCCCCCCCCTCTCCCCTCCCCCCCACCTCTCCCCCCGGCCTGTCGTTTTAGGACGTGCCTGGCACACTCGCCTTCTCAGGGACATGCATAATTATAAAAGGACATAATTATGAAGGGAAATTGAGAGTCTTCGATGACGGGAAGCATCCTCCTTTTTCGTCTGAAACCTGTAAATTCCAAATTCGTAGGGTGTGTCTAATTGTAATATTATTGAACGGAACTCCCTGAAAATTGGCATAAGGAGACCTTTGGGAATTTGTGGGGGGGGGGGGGGGAGTTACTGAACAAATATTATTTGGATAAGAAATAAGGAAATGTGCTGTTCAAAGTTCCAGCGACGTATCTTCTTTCAAGACTATGGGACATAAGTCGACGTAATGATTACCCTCGATTTGGAAGACGTGAAGACATCTCAGGTAATGGCTTGTGAGAGGATAATAACACGAATCAAAAAGGGTATTGCTTTTTTAATGTGGAAGACCACGGGATATCATTATGCACGTGAATGAATTGTAATGTCCTTGTTGAGAGATTAACATCGCAGACTGAAGTTGCGCAGTGGGCCGTTGAGCGACTGATTTCCTTCGGGTTTCTCCAGACATCCTCCAAAGTCATCCCGTCTCATCGCCACCTCCTCTCTGGACGCCTACTCGTAGAAACTCGCCCTGTGCGTTTGTGAAGCATGGATGTGACATCCTCGGACGGCGCATGCAGAGCGGGAGAGTTTTATTTGCTCATGAAGTCGGACGCATCTCATGGAGTCACATCAACTGAAATTCTTCTCTCCATTCCCAGGGCCAGAACTATCATGGGTTCATTGGGTTGGGTTGCCCCTTTCGTCGAGTATAAACAGGAATGCATATACCTTCCCTGGCGTCATCTGTGTAGAAAATGCCAAGTATCTATCCAAAAGTACTGGGGACGTGTGCCGGTTGCATATGTGAGGCAACTCGCTGTGTTGACGATATAGTCGCCATCTCACTTCGGGGTCAGGAAACCTTTGTTCGAATGTCTCGCCAGATGTCTCGCCCGACACGTCGATATAGTGTTGACCGGACAATGTCCTCGCAACCTTAATGTTTTCGACATCGCGTCAAAGCTGACTATGCGTTGCATCATCAGCATCAGAATCCCATCCACATTCCGTCAACATCTCAACGCTGAGTCAATATTGTTGTGCAGACTGGGCTGCGAGCCACGAAAGTAGGCGATGCAACCCTGCCCAACAGTCCTTTAGGTCGGTCGCCAGCAGCTTCTATTCCCAAATTCGAAGTCTTCATATTACGATTTGTTCCCACTGCACGGCAAAATTTTTGGTTTGGTAGAAGTCCCTTTTAAATCCTAATCCAATTTTCTGTAAGTAATTTAAAGTAAGGTGAGTTCGTGCATTGTAGGACATTTCACATCATCCGGGGACAAATTCCCAAATGCTAAACAAATTAGCATCTTAGGAGATTCATAATATTACGCTCTGTCTCGAAAGTTTCATGAACGGTAATGTGATAAAGAGATCGCACATTTTAATCGTCATGAGAATGAAAGGAAAATCCGAAGGACGCCTGCAATGCAAGGCGTTTCGATGCGCACACGCAAACAGGAAATTCCTTGAAAGGAAAAGCCATTTCTCTAAATGATCTACGAAAAGAGATAAAGGAGAAAACACCTTTATAGCATGAGGAAAAACACTTGCGAAAGTGAAGACAGCCCCGGACAAGGTGCGACAGACCGACACTGATCTATGAAGGACGACTTCGTGTCGCATTCCCGATTTATACATTACCTAAGCTGCAAGATTGTCCAGGAGATATGAGCGCCCTCCAGGCATGAGGTTTTAGCGTCCCGCAGGCACGAGGTATGGATGTTTCGCGGTGTTCAGGAAGAATGATGACGTCCCCATCCCATGGCTCGTCCCACCGTCCCACCGTTTTTCACGAAACCAACGGTACAATTATTGTGTTCCGAATGTGTTCCATTTTGTGGACACGGCATTCGCGGTAGTAAAAAAGTCGTTATTTTAAGAATTATCTGTGACATTTTTAGCTTCCGGGTGATATATCTTTAAATGAAGGCAGGACCTCGTAAACCAAATTGTAGCTATTGAAGTCCACAAGTTCGGCAGAAGCCAATAAATTTCATGGAAAACGTACACAAGGAAAAAAATGCTGAAAAGACTGGATTTTTTCAATGTATGCTTTCCGGAGGGAGTCGTGTTTCTGCCAGCATTGCTTACTTTCCTGCATAACCCCCCAGGTAACGCGTTACGTTGGGCCCACATGGGGTAAAGGTGGGGAACGCTGGGCGGAACGATGTTGGGGTGGGGGGAAGATGCCAGGTGTGCATTTCTCAGTCTTTATGGAGACGTTTCAATGGGAGGAGGCGGGTGAAATGCAGAGTTGTACCACAATTTCATCGCTTTTTCCCTCTTTCCCGTCATACGGTGAAATTATATATGAAAAATATAACATTTCACATATTCAATAGGCAGCTCCACTCGACGGGAAGTGTAATCTTGAAACGAAAATCCGGAATAATTTCCTCCCCGGACCCAGACTCTCCTTCCTCGCATGCAAATCGCCATAATACCCGCTGCGCCATTCGCGCTGGGCCACTCCTGCAGTCGCTGAAGGTCGGCGAGAGGAGAAAAAAAAATTTAAAAAGGGGCTCGCTTCCAGTCGGAGTGCTCGTCCGTGTCGTCCGTCGAATCACGTTGCCGCTCCTTGGTCAATGGTAAGTCCTATCGATGTACATATCGATATTTATATTGAAATGCTAAGATTGGCAAAACTGAATCGTACCATCATTGCCAATTGACTACATTTATACGGAACAAAACTTGCATCTGGATGCGTTGACTCCATCCAGCTTAAAACCGGAATTGTTCTTTCCGATCCTCATTAAGCTGGTGTCATCGCAGTCGCCAGGTTCCTTCGAAATCGACCAACAAGCAAGAAGTTTCGCTATGTTACTATTACGCCACTGGAAGAAAAAAAAGTTGTCGCTCTCACCTGGCTCGACTGGACATAGCCTCGCCTCGTTCATGCAGGAGTTTCGATAGGGCGCTGCAGTAAAGATAGAAGGGATCGTCCCGGCCTCAATCTCTCCACCGCTGTTTTGTTTCATTTAGATGGTGTATTCAATGATGTTTTGTTATTTTCATTGTTATACTGACCATCCGGATTACAGCAACCATGTGTTACCCATGGAAGTTACTTGCGTTAGTTGAGGTTGAAACGGTCCTAAGCAACCGCAAATCATGAAGACAGGTGTTGTGGTGCTTCAGGTGATTTTTCTAAGCAGAACTTTAAAAATATAGGCTATTTATATATTTAAAAATTATTATTATTATAGGAAAGCTACAATAAAGGCTTTCGTTTGATTAATCGATACGCGAAATCGAAACCGCGATAAAAAATGTTACAAGTACGAAAAACATCCAAGATTAATGTTCACATTCATCCTTTTGAGATTCTCTCATCGAGTCTGAATTTCTTTTTTTAGCCTGTCACCCTAAAAGCTGCCTGATAGTTGGCGAGTGATTGTTCCCGCTTTAGTTCCCTCTTGAAGTCATAGAAAGTCATCGGTCGAAAATCCGAATTTTGGCAGTTCCATTCTTTCTGAAAAGTAAGAAAAACGACAACATGAAAACTGCTCAATGAAAATTACTCAAACTTCTCCTTTAATGCAAAACAAGTGTTCAAGCAATATTTCATCCTTATTGGCCTTCTAGTTGTCAAGAATCTAGAAACATTTGCATGAGGTCAACGTATTATCTCGCCAATCTGAGTGAGGACTGCCTAAAATTTGTGCTAAAGTATGCGTTCCTTCGAATTTGAGCCTTTTATTGAAGGATTTTTTTTTTAGCGCATCCCACGATCATGGGATTCATGAATCTTCATGCTACAGAGAGCTGTGTCTGATGTCTTTGTTGGTTATGCCACAACTTCAAGAGTGCATGTGATTAATTTTTCAAGCTCTGTTGGATGTAAGCATATAAAAACATCCTGAAAATGTTAAACTTCCTTAACACGTTGAACGCCGCGGCAATGATGGCATATATATTTTTGCATTCAGTGAGGCGCACCGGTGCGCCTTGTGGCGGTATAAGGCATATTAGAAATGGTAAAAAATATATATATAATATGCGCTACTACTCCATTGGTTAGCAATTTGAGATGATTTTATTACAAACAATCACCATGTATCCAATGTGTCAGCGGATTTGCATGGAGAATTGTGGTGGTTGCCCTTTTAAAATTAATCCTTTTTCAATGTGTATTTTCCCATTGTGATTTCGAACACTTTCTTATTGGTCATTACGAATTTTTCCTTCTCGGCTTAATCTTACTAGAAGTTTTACAAATTTGGACTCCATTTCCTGATAATATCTTGAATTAAGGAATTTTCATATAATAAATCTCCTAAGTAATTGTTCAACCTTGTCCTTAATGTGATCCCATATGGCAGGTGATCATCCTTTGAACTCGCTGCACGTAACAGGAATTTTCCTTGATTTTCCTGAACTTCACAATGGGAGTGACGATTTGGAAAAAGCAACTGCGAACTGTACCCATGAATGAAGGAGGCAATAATCACTGAATGTACACGATCTAGAAATGACGCAAAAGCAGTGTGGAAATTCATGAAGCACTCGAATGAAAGCAGAGGTGTATCGGACCCCGATGAGAAAAATAGTGGACTGACGACTTCCTCCCCTCGCGAGTTTCACAAGTTCTAAACATAATGTCGACTAGCAAACCTAGAGAATGTCATAATTCTATATAATACATTGTTTCTGCTTTCATTCATTGCAACCTCGTATTGCCATGCATTGGCAATGCGAATTTAGATGAGTGAAAAGGTCTCTATTTTAGGCAGAGGAGGCAAAGATTAGACATTGGCAAAGACATTGGGTGGATTGCATGAAACTGACTTTAGTCCAATGGTGCTTTAAACCTCCTTCAGTGGCGCTAAATGATCTTTAAATTACACTTTTGTATTGCTAGTGCTACGGGATAATTCTATGCATGGATTTGAGCCATTTGAGGCCACCAGGCGCTGGTCTTCCGTGCGAGATTCTGGGCAGGAATGAATTGTGAGCTGTCGGACTTCGCTCGTTTTGTGTCGATTGAGAATGAATCTAATGATTTTCAGAGATATCTTTGTTATTTACAATCTTAATGTATGTTTTTAATTATATGAGGAAGGGTCTCCTGAGAATTTTTGCCCTCTGAAACCCCGAAAATGATTCAGACAAGTCGTAGTTTGTGGTGTTGTGGAGATTTCCCTTTTGCAGAAATTATTTTAAATTATCCTTGCAAAACTGCCATGAAAGCTTTCGTTTGAGAAATCGACAGGCGAAATCAAACCAACGATGAAAATGTAAAAAGTACGAAAAAATCCAAGATTAACCGAAAGACTTTTGAAGAATGAATATCTTATTGGATTCGTGTAGTTAGCCTATAGAATCACATAATAAGAGAGTGTTGTGAGATTCCTAAAGAAATCCAATTTGACTTTACGTTTAAAAAATCATGTGGCATTCCCATCGACTCTTTCGCAAAGATAAATATAAGGTGGAGTTCCTGTCTCATTCTCAACGAATTTATTGCCGGATCGGCAATTTTTCTTTTAAAGAAGAAAACATAATCGTTACTTGGCAGTATGTAGTCTCAATTTTATAAATGCCATGTAAAATGAGTAAAAAGTGTAGGCTGAATGGATTCAGCAACATGTACTTACTGTAAATGCTTCTTCCAGAGAGATAAGCTTTTTTCTGCAAATAATACAGGCTCCTAATGGTATCAGTGCCGATCCATGAGTTGTGCAAAAAATTCATTTGTATGAAATCTATTCCCATTTTGTCACATTCATCCTGTTGAGATTCTCTCATCTGCAATTTTTTTTCCACGAGGGTGAACTTTTTTGTCCATCGAACTAAGAAGTCAAAACGGATTTCTTCAATGCCAGCCATTATCTTTGATTATTGAATTAATCAGCTTATGCAGGGTAGGTAATAAATTGCTGACAAATTCAAAGTAATTTTAAACGGGCATCATGACAGGAAATGATATTATTCGTATGCCATATTAAACTACAATCTCAGGAGTTTAACACATAAAATACATGTATGGTTTTTCCCTCGTTTATGTCGTGAAAACAAAAACTCCACATTTTCCTGTATTCACTGACGCACAGGGATCACTGTGGTTCGCATCGGCTTTTGCCAAGCGTCAATTGAAGCATTGGCGATTGCCAGTTCAATGATGAGCTGTACATTTTTTCCCCCCGATGGAATGGGTACGACTGTCGCAGTGACATCTGAGGGATACCAGGTCATGATGAAGTACTTCATTGCTGCAAAACTCCCAGGAATTGGATTTGACCAAACCTGGTTCCAGCTGGGTGCGGAATGGCCCACATTGCCTGTAAATCGATGGTACTGCTGAGAAAGTTGTTTTTTTTTCCAATCACTTCATTCCATGGTTTGGAGACGTTGATGGCCTGCCAGAAGCCAGACGTAACTGCTCCTTAGTTCTTCCTTTCAGGATCTTGAAGTTGGACGTCTACGACAACTGGCCAAAAATCCTTCAAGATTTCCGGAGAAACGTTGAACTAGCAATAACAAATATTCCAATCGACGCTTAGGGAAAGGGGTCATTCCACGCCAATTCGACCAGACTGTAGGCTCTTCCAGCACCGAATTGGACGAAAATAGCCATACATGTAGCGGAATCGATTTAAAGAAACCAATTTCTGCCAATTTTTTATATCTCCCACCAATCTCCTGATATATGCATTTGATTGGCGCCAATTTTGGCTCCTTGTGCCCATACTTTCAGGAATTGTGAAACTATTTCTGCAATAAATTCTCTTCTAATTAAGATGGAAGCTTCAATCTGGTGTCATTTTAAATGCTAAATCGCCATCTTTAAATTGATTATAGACAATATACTTGAAAGATAAAACAAGAAAATGATTGAGATATGGCTATTTGACTGATGCAAAAGTACTAAAATCTCCCTTGACGGTACAGTTTGACCGATGTCAGCGACAGACATCTGAAGCTTCCTCCCCAAGAAACCAGACTTGTAATATTTCATTGAAAGCCGCATATTATGCCCTTTCTAACGATACCAAATTTGAGATTGGTACTTATGACTATTTGACTGCAGCAGAGTTCATGTAGGCTGACCGCCTGAAGTTTGATCGTTCTATTTTGAAAATTTTTTCTCTGAATTTACACATTTTAAAATTATTTTTCAAATAAAAATGTGCAAATTATTGCGCAATTTATATATTCCACACATTGCCATCAGTATGTGCACTATTGCCTAACTAAAGAAGTCTGACTGAAACGACATACAGGTTCTGCGTGAAAATTTGACTCAATATGAAATGAAGATTCTTGCCCGTAAGGTTTTACTTCGGCACCCAGAAAGATTCAGAGGCACTAAAAAAAAAAACGCATTGGGACAATTGCATTTTGCGCTATACCGACCGTCAGGGGTTTTGTTGTGACATTAAAAGACACACATTAAAAGAGCTTCCACGAAGGACCGTCGAAGTGAATTGGTCACTGATAACGGTCAAACTTTTCCGTCATGGGAGATTTTAGTACTGTTGCATCAGTCAAATAGCCATATCTCAATAATCCGTTGAGTGCAAATCTCGAATGTGGTATCCTTAGAAAGGGCATGACATGCGCTTTTGAATAAATTATTGGAACGAAGAATTCCAGAGGTGGCAAGTGTCGCTTTTCAACACTGAACATGATGAAACCGTTCAGTCACGTGGAATTGTTTTATCTTTCAAGTACATTGTCTATAGTTAATTTAAAGATGGCGATTTAGCATTTAAAATGACACCAGATTGAAAGTGCTATCTTAATTAGAAGAGAATTTATTGCTGAAACAGTTTCACAATTCCTGAAAGTATGGGCACAGGGAGCCAAAATTGGCGCCAATCAAATGCATATATCAGGAGATTGGTGGGAGATATAAAAAATTGGCTGAAATTGGTTTCTTTAAATCGATTCCGCTACATGTATGGCTATTTTCGTCCAATTCGTTGCTGGTCGGGCTTACGGTCTGGTCGAATTGGCGTGGTCGTCAAAGGTGATGCGAGAGACTGATCCATTTGCGTCAGTGCATAGAGTAAAATCGTGGATATAAACATGCCATAGTTTTCTAGTCATAAACTAGGGAAAAACCAGACATGAATATTATGTGCATATCTCCTAAGATGGCAGTTTAATGCGCTCAATGATTAATTTCATTTCCTGTCGTAATGCCCATTTAAAATTACTTTGAAATGAGTCAGGTATTTATTGACCACCATGTGCTGAATACCTACAGTATACCAAACGGTGCTCGTTTTGAAAAATCGACAGTTAACCAGGCGAGAAGGTGAGGCACTCATCATGGAATCACCACCGTCACAATTGCAGAAGGTCCAAGAGGAAGATAAGAAACCGACCCTCAAGACCATGGTTCACGACAACATCATGAATGAAATCATAAAATCAGAGAAGAGAAAAGAACCCGACTGGAGAATCTTGGTGGTCGATGAACTCGGCACGAAGATGCTTTCGTCGTGTCTGAAAATGCACGAAATCGCGTGGGAAGGCATCACGCTCGTCGAAGACATCTGCAAGAAGCGAGAGCCAATCCCCTTGGAGGCGATTTATCTCGTCTGCCCGACGGAGTCCACCATCGACCGGATCGTCGAGGACTTTCCTCGTGGTCGTGGCATGTATAAGGCCGCTCATGTCTTCTTTATGTATGCGTGCCCTGATGAGCTCATTAGAAAACTCGGTCGAACTCGGGCTGCCAGATACATTAAGACCCTGAAGGAAATCAACATGGCATTTGTGCCATATGAGAGCCATGTTTTCTCATTGCATCACCCAGAAGCATTCCAGCACTATTTCCATCCAGCGACATCACATGCAACAAGTCGCAAAACGATGCAGCGAATGGCGGAACAGCTCGCAACTCTCTGCGTCACTTTGGGAGAACACCCATCTATAATATATAGAAGAGATCACCCCAAGAACGTTGAGTTCGCCCAGACCTTGCAGGAAAAATTGGATGCTTATAATGTCGATGAGCCAAAGATTGGTGAAGGGCTTGAGAAAGCACGCTCTCTCCTTCTGATCCTAGACCGAGGCTTTGACGCTATATCACCATTACTTCACGAACTCACTTACCAGGCCATGGCACATGATGTCTGTCAACTAGAAAATAATGTTTATGCATACCAGGCATTTACAGGTGTATCCTACGGGGAGGATGCAGACTTAGGTGCAGATGCATATTCCGCCAAGTTACCCTCTAATAAGGTTGCGTCCTTAAAAGCAGGTGAACTTCCCTCCAACATATCCTCTTCCCAGGAACCACATGGGGAAAGTGCACACTTAGATGAATATGCGTATTCCCACAAGGTACCCCATTCTCAGGTTCCATCAAAAAAGGATACCCCCATGGGTGTAAATAGGTATCTTTCGAAATCACTCTCTTCTCAGCTACTTTCTAAGGAGGATGCATCCTTAGATACATCCTTCGATCCCTCCTATTTACTCACTTCCCAGTTTACCTCTGAGGTGTTCATGCTCGAGGAGCAAGATACCACATGGCTCGACCAGAGACACGAACATATATTTGCAGCTTCCAAAAACATATACGACTCCATAAAGACATTTTCAAAGTCCAAAACGATAGCTACAGACCAGCCAACTACAAAGGTCCTTTCTCGGATGGCTCAGAAAATGCCACAGTACAAGGAAGAACTGAACAATCTCAACTTCCATTTACATCTGGCAGAGGAGTGCATGAGGGTATATAAGAAATATGCGGGCAAGCTATGCCTTGTGGAGCAGGACCTGGCAATGGGGACCGATGACGAGGGGGAGCGAATTCGTGAGGGCCTGAAAAGAATACGTCCCATTCTCACCGCACGTAAGCTTCTCATCGATGACAAAATCCGCATCATCTTATTGTTTATCCTGGCTAGGAATGGCATCCATGAGGATGATTTGGGGAGGTTGATGAAGTATGGGAAAATTCCAGAATCAGAACGGTCTACAATCCTCAACTTGAGTCATCTTGGGCTTAATGTTGTCATCGATGGAAATCCCAAGGAAATCCACCAGCCGATCCGGAAGGACAGGACCTCGGAGGATACCTATCTTGCATGTCGCTGGACTCCACTGATCAAAGACGTAATGGAGACTGCCATCGAAGACAAGCTCGACAAGGATCATTACCCGTTTCTCGCCAGAAGGCAGGCTCCGGAGAAGCAGAGCAGTGAAGTCACCAGTGCCCGCCAGCGTTCAAATCAGAAGGCCTCTGGTTCTGCCAAGAGAGTTCATCGTCTCATCGTCTTCATTGTCGGCGGGGTGACTTTCTCTGAAATGAGGTCTGCGTATGAGATCACGAAGGCATGCGAGAAATGGGAAGTCATCATCGGTTCTACGCAGATCCTAACACCTACCGGATTCCTCAAGAATTTGAAAGAGTTCGAAAATGTCGATGAGACTCCATCTCATGGATCTACGTCCCACCAGCCTTCAAAGTGTTAAATGACCGGTGGACAATCCCTGATGTCATCCTCTTGCAAACTGAAAATGTCATACCTCCCATATTAATCCTATCTTGATTTTTACTTTTCCCCTCGTTGTTGCGTCCTTTTGTCGCTTATACTTCATTGTGTTCTTCAAAATTCATTTGAACGTGGGCCCCACCAATTATGAAAGGATGAAATTTTGGACGAACATTATTTTTACGTTAGGATAAAAGAAAGTTGTTTCAGTTAAATTCGTTTAATATTTTCATGTTTCAGAAAGCATGGAACTGCAAAAATTCGGATATTCGACCGGTAATTTCCTATGACTTCAAGAGGCGACTAAAACAGGAGCAATATCATACCAACTCTCCCAGCTTTTAGGGAAGAAGCCCGTTCTATTGCAACTGTCTTTCGTTGGTTTATTGATCTCCAGCGCAGAAGAAGTAGCTTTGAAATTGTACCCCGCTCAGGACAGCGGCCAACAGCAGTCACACCGGCAAACATCATCGCTTTAGAGAAACTAATCTAGGTGGATTCTCGAATCACGTATGAATCCTTGCGGAAGACTCAAGGCATTGTATCGGCGGCAGGTACAACTTTCCTCCACAAACACTGTGGTGTCACGAAGCGTTATGTTCGGGAGGGCATCCAAAAACTTCTCTGAGGTGCAGAAGGAGAGTACCACCTGTTTTCCAACCCTCCGAAAGCGTTTGAAAATAAACAGGTGGGCTCTCACCAGGGAATACCAAAACTGGGGATTGCTCCTTGGTCAAACTGATAGATCCAAGTTTCATCGCCAGTTATCAGTTCCCACACTTGCTTGGACCTGCCTCTGTTGAATTTTTGGTGCATGAATTTGCACAAACGAACAACTCTCTCCTTATGATCTTCGAAGAGGTAGTTTGGGGCCCTGCCAGCACAACGCTTGATGACCCCAATGGGTTCGTGCAGGACGGTGGTAACTGCTGCCGATCCAATGGCTTGAGTCTTCTGCAAGGATTCATAGGTGACTCGGACATCCACCTGGAATAGCTTCTCTACAGCGGTGATATCGACCGGGATGACTGCTGTTGGCGACCGTTCTGAGCGGGACTCATCTTCAAAGCTCCTTCTCCAAGCGCTTGAACTCAGAAAAACCAATGAAGGACAGTTGCACGTGAAGCTTGCTCCCTAAAAGCTGCCTGAAAGTTGGTAAGTGATTGCTCCCGCTTTAGGCCCCTCTTGAAGTCAGAAAGTCATCGGTCGAAAATCCGAATTTTGGCAATTCCATGCTTTCTGAAGATTAAGAAAAAACGACCACATGAAAACTGCTCTGTGAATATTACCCAAATCACCTTTACTCTAACGTAAAACTAATGTTCATGCAATATATCATCCTTATTGGCCTTCTAGTTGTCAAGAATCTAGAAAAATTTGGGTGGGGTCCTTGTATTATCTCGCCAATCTGAGTGAGGACTGCCTACAGTATGTGCTAAAGTATGCGTTCAGATGAATTTGAGCCTTTAGTTGCAGGATATTTTTTTCCAGCGCATTCAACGATCATGTGATTCATGAATCTTCATGCTACAGGGAGCTGCGTATATTACATAAATGTGTATGTATATGTAAAATTACATAGGAATTTTCCTCGATGCTGCTGAACTTCAAAGTGCCACTTTCTATTTGAAAAATCAACAGCTAATTCTAATTGTAATTGTATTGAATGATGGAGATAATAATCGTTGAATGCAATGAAATGACGCAAAGGCAGTGCGGAAATCCATGAAGCATTCAGGGGTGAATCGAACCCGATGAGGAAAATAATGGACTGACGAGTTTCACAACTTCAAAACAAAATGGCGACCAGCAAACCTAGTGAATATCATAATTATATATAATCTTTTGTTTCCGCCTTCATTCATTGCAACTTCTTAAATATACATTGGCCATGCGAATTCGGATTAGTGAAAAGGTCTCTATTTGAGGCAATGGAGCCTAAAGACATTGGGCGGATGGTATGACACTGACTTTAGTCTTATCCTGCTTTAAACCTCCTTCAGCGGCGCTAAAGGATCTTTGAATTACACTTTTGTATTGCTAGTGCTACGGGATAATTCTATGCATGGATGATGAAGCATTTGAGGCAACCAGGCCTTGTGTCCATTGTTTTGTGTCCATTGAGAATGAATCTAACGATTTTCAGAGATTTCTTCCTTTATTTGCAACCGTAATGTATATTTTTAATTATATGGGGAAGGGTCTCCTGAGAATTTTTGCGGAGGCCTTTGCCATCTACATGTAAAACCCCGGCCTTTTGAAACCCCGAAAATGATTCAGACAAGTCGTAGTTCGTGGTGTTGTGGACAAATTTTTTTTTAGCAGAATTTGTTTCAAATAATCCTCTAAAAAATTCCATAAAGCTTTCGTTTAGGAAATCGATAGGAGAAATCGAAGCAACGATGGAGATGTTACAAATACGAAAAAATCCAATATTAACCCAGAGACATTTGAAGAATGAATATCTTATTGGATTCCTGTAGTTAACCCCCCCCCCAAAAAAAAAAAAAATAATAATAATAATAAGAAAATAAATAAGTAAAACAAATATATAAATAAAATAAATATATAAATAAAATAAATATATAAATAAAATAAATATATAAATAAATATATAAATAAAATTAAATAAATAAATAAATAAAATAAATGGAGAGATCGAGGCCGCGACGATCCCGTCCATCCTTAATCGAGCGCCCTATCGAAACTCCTGCCTGACCCGTCATGTACCCTGAAGGAAGGGGAACTGAGAGATGTTCACTCCTGACCGATCGACTCCCGCCGTTTTACCGTCAAGAAAATCTGAGACTTCTGGAGGGAAAAGGTTTCGCTGGACTTCTTCCATGCGTGCCCTCTTCCGAAGTTTTTTTTAAATTCACATCTCGTTTTTCAGATATTTTTTTTATACATCTAATATAAAAAGTTACAATTTTTAAAATTAAATTTGACGGTAATACCAGATTTACAATGGCAATGGGAAAATGGGAAATGGGAAAATGTTTTGGAGGAAAACCAGCTTTTTATTCAGTGTGTAGCAAATTTAGACATTAGATTATTCCCTCGTTAGTAATGAACTAATGACTCATCCATGGGTTAATTAATGAGAACCTCGTATTCTGATACCTGGAGATAAAAGTGAAAAACTAGTTAATTCCAAATTACCCAATTCACATCCAGAGGCTACTTCGTTCTACGAAGGAGAAATCCGCCATCAACAGCGTTTGAATGGCAGGAATAATAATGAAGAGGGAAAAAAGTATCCGAGGTTGAGAAGACTGCTGTGGGCAGGCAGGCCGACGGTGATGGATGGAGCCGGAGTCCCGCTGCGGGGTTCGCTGTAGGGACGCGAGAGGAGAAAAGGATTAATTCTCTAATTTTACCATTCGTTGCCACGCGCAGGACTGTGAGATTTTTTTTTTTTAATAATAAAATAAAATAATAATTTAAAAAATCTTTTCCCAGAATTAACTGTTTCAACCGGAAGTATTTTTCTGCATAGCGCATTCCGGGTTACCGAGTGCCATTTACCATTTAGATATCCTAAGAAACACCCCTTTTCTTATTAAATAAATATAAAATATAAATACCAATATAAAATAAGAATATCACAATTTAAAAATATGCTTATGACATGAATATAAAATAAAGAATGCCACATGAATGGGGTATCCTCATGAATACCACTTTTTCTGATACCGAAAGGTAAGTAAAAAAAAAAAAGATTTCCTGCTTTCCCGACTTTTCCTTAAGAGCGCGACTCCGTCGGCAACCGTCGAACATGAGTCGATCGGAAAGATTCGCGGCGGCGAATACTAAATTCACATCGCGCGACAGGAAGGAGAGACTCAGAGAGCCTCCTCGTCGGCCTCTCGCTCCTCGCATCCCAAGTGTCGTCATGGATGTCGGCCCGCTGAAGGTCACGGGCCGCTGAAGGTCACGGAGCCGGGTCGCCTCCGGTCGACGGTGTGCCCTGCCGCGTCGACTCCACGCGGTTCTTTATCCGTTTCCTCGTCGGTGGTAGGACGGTTCCGTACATTTTTCCCCACATTTTTTTATTGAGTATGTATTTGTATATATATATGCATATATATATATATATTTTTTTTTTATTATTTTATTTTATTTATTTATATAATTTTATTTATATGCCACCTAATTAGGTTAAAGTCGGACTCGAGCTTTAACCCTCGGAATGCCAAGATCGGGTCAAAATGACCCGATGGTCAGTCCTCCAAGGTTCCGTTGGATCGTTTCTTTTTTTGGTATCTACTTGGGAAATAAATACATAAATATCTTAAAAAGGTATGTGTAGCTTCTATTCTGAA
>CAJPEV010004626.1:0-20473 GCA_905338385.1 Darwinula stevensoni | reverse complement strand
AAAATGTACGCAATCGACCTGGCCACAAACTCTCGTCAACTTCAGTCCAAAGTTGATCAAATTGTTTCGGAAACTGTCAGTCCTCGGCACGACTTTATGCAGAAGCAGTGGGACTCGATCGGTTTACTGTTACTGAAAGGTGTTCTGTCTGACCCGAGCAGGTGTGGAAGCAACGCGAGTATGGCTATCAGAGTTATCGGCACTCTCAACGGCCTCCATCAGGTGCAAACACTGACTGACAACGTTGTCAAAGCATTAGTGACAAAGCTCAGGCGTATGGATAGCAATTCTATGACGATTAGTCTAGTATTCCACAGATATCTCAAGATTAAAAAGGACAATGCGGCATTAATTGCCGGTAAGCTCAAGCAACTCGACATCTTCGACGATGTCGACAATTTCAACGTGTCCCAGAGTGACTTGGTCAATGAGTCCAAAGAGCTCAAGAGAAAGATAGACGAGTTCTCGGAAGACTGGGAGACAAATCCTGATGAGATTTTAGAAGAATTTGGAAAATATGACAGCGACTCGATGACGGCTGACGTTGGGAAAAGCATTGCTTTCATAGAGAGTTTCTATGCGAAATTTGTCGAAATTGATTTAGAGTCGTTCAGCACGATGATGAAGTCTGTGTCGGACCAAATAGCCGAACAGTTGATACGGGTGATGGACTCGCAACTGTTGCAGCCGTGGTCAACAATGGCTGTGAGTAACCTCACTGCCGCGGGTTCCAAGCGACTGCCGCCCTACTGCTTCGTGGATGAAGAGCAAAATTCAGACAGTCACAAGGCAGATCAGAAGAAGTACGAAGAACTTAAGGAAAAAAAGGATTTGACACCGGCCGAGAGGTCGTTTATGGCTAACTACGGCAGATTTAGAACGTTTAAAGAGCAGATCAAATACAACGGCATTGATTATTGCGAGGCGTACAGTCAGTGTGAAATGGCCTACCATGCAGACCAAGATGGTGGCCACCATGGCCAGGGCACGCCGGACGCGAATGTTAAACAAATCGCGGATGGTGTTCGGGCCGGCGGACCGGCCAATCTTGCCACAATGATAGCAATGGCTGAAGGAAACGGAGTCAACTTGAAAGTGGTGGACGATGAACGTTACGTCAGGACGCAGGAAGACATTGACAACGGGGTTCAAGTGATGTACGTGAAACATGGTCCGAATGACGAGGTTGGTCACGATTATTACATGAACAGCAACGGTCAGTTCAGTGCAGCACCGTCAGCAGGCTACGACTCCGCGTTTGCTGCCTTCAGTAAAATTCTAGAAAGTAACGGGATCAGCAAATCTGTCAGTGATCTCCGAGTTCAAGCAGCTGACCATATAGAATCGAATTCCGCAAGATATTTGAAAGTGCTTCCTGCTAAAAATTGGATTAGGAAGACGAATCCTGATTCGGCCAACAAAATATTATTCACTGCCGGATTGTACAGAGATGATGCTGGGGTATTAAGAGTAGAACCTGGTGATGCTGTTGCCCTTGCCGATGCAATAAGTAAAAAAAATGAGCATCCTCGTGGTGGAAAGTTTGCCAAAATATTTAAGGTAAACATTTCTCAAATTTCGATTTTCAAATGTCTGAGTTGAATCTTAATTACTCTTTACTTTTTCAGAATGCGATTCCTCCTAATGACCCCAACTCACCAACAGAGAAAACTCTATATCATATAATTCCAAATAACGAACTTGAAGCCGCTGTTCTGGTTCACGACACAAGACAGGCTGGTGACACTGACGCCGTAGCAGAAAGGAGGTTAGAACCACTTCAAGCACATTTGGAAAATTTCGTAAACCAGGAATGCATGAGAACCATCATCGAGGGTCAACTTGATGACCAAGGTCAACTGAAGCAACAAAAGCTCGTCGGTACTTTTCTGAACGCTGCAATTTCGTGGAATCCCAATAATTTAGTCAGCGGTCCTGATGCTAACTCGCGAGTCAAGGATCCTACGAAACTTCCCCAACTGCCCAGTAATGAAAGGCCTGGTCACGATCAGGAAATAGGGGACCTGCAGACACATGAGCATCAGGCAGCTGTCAATCAGTATTACGCAACGCCATCAACCGAGCGGCTCGACAGGTTCGGAAAACTTCCAGCTACTCGACCTGTCGACTGGTACAAACGCTCTGGAGAGCAGGAATACGTTGCTAGAAAGGTAACGTGGGAACGTATTCTATTAATTAACTCGTCAGTCAAGAAGCATGGAACTGACCTTGCAGTTGCAGCCTTAGAAAGGCTTTAACGTATTATTTGATTAATTTCTTGTTTTGTTTACATCCTGTCAGGCAATTTCGAATCATCCGCAGAAGAATTTAACTTTCAGTGCAGGGCTTACTGGACAATCAACATGGAATGATAAAGGATTTCAATCGCAAGTTGGGAAACGTGATTTTCTATCAAATGAAAATGATGAAACAGTTGAAAGGGGGGGGGTGATTTTGTAACAGAGCAATTAAGAGTTTTGGGGAAGATGACGATGAAGGGATTGTTTGTGTTATGATGGAAAGAGGTGCCTTTGAATTTTGAAACTGCCAGTTGCAGGATATGTTTTCCATTTTATGTTGAATGACTTACGGGCATCGGAAAAAAGGGGCTTCTGGCTTTTGATTTTTTTTTCAAAAAATTTTAGCAATGAAAAATAAACTCTGCAATGAAATAAGAGTTAAGAAGACGGTTTACTCAAATATGAAACCAATGGAAGCGAGATAATGGCAAAGAAAACCAATGGAAGCGAGATCATCGCAAAGAAACTGGTCACCTATTGAAATGTAAATGAGCTGCCAGAAAAATGTTAAATTTTCTTGCTACAAACTCAGGAATTTTCGGTGTATTTTGCTATTTGAGGGCTTACGGTCACGATTCGGTCAAATTTAAGCCCTTGCAGGTCAATTATTTCAATGGTCTTTTCACGGCCACTGCAGGTTCATGACAGGCAACGAAGACCGCATTCGGTCTCAGTTGGCAACCATGAAATTTCATTGCCTCCATATAATTTGTCAACAAATCACCGCCATGTTACCCCATCCTTCTTTCTGTGTCTGCAACTTTGTTTACAGGCACCACCTGCGAGGGATGACAACCCAGAACTTCATTAAGACCGGTTTTGAACAGGGCACCTACTCAGTGCTGCTAGTGCCGCGTGTTCTCACAGCAGAGGGCGCACAGCGCTCTGGTGTCTATATGCACAAGGATGAACTGCATCTAGATGAAATCAAATGGTTTGAGGACATGGACTTGGGAAGAGACAGAGTTCTGATCCCGACTCTGAAAACATCTAGTTACGGTGATTACGTACTCCACGTTGGACTGATCGACACTAAGTATTTCGAGTCCAGGGAACAACTAGATTCTCTGTATTCCAAGGACTGGCAGGACGCTGAGCCGTGCTATCCAGACGCCACAGTTACAACCGTCGAGCAAGTTTCGTTTCGGGAAGCACTGAAACTAATGACCGTCGACATTTGGTGCAACATGGAATATTTTTTGGCCAATCGGGACGAGATGGAAAAGGATTTAGGTCGCAAGTTGCCTAATCTGGATTTGGACGATAAGGATTTGTTGAAGCAGTTGGAAGACGAACTATTTCATAAACAATCTGTGAAGATTTTCGGTCGAGAAGAAGGCGATGATGAAAAGTCTGCAGTGACCTTCACAGACTTCCGTCATTTGTTTTTTGATGGGAAGGAAAGGTTTGGGACTGCCAGGCATGGGAAACACTACGTGGTTTTCTTTCACGTCACTGGCTGACGTTTTGAAACCCGAGTGATGTGTTACTTGTGAGACCATCCCACTAAATTTGGCATATTTAACATTTTTAACAAATCAAAGACGACAGTGTGTGACAGCATTTTTTTCCTTGTGACATAGCACCGAAGAAAATTTTTGACGAGAAGTGTCGCCTTTATTTGGTATTTTTGTTCCGGGATCTGTGGAACTGTGAACACTGACTGGGTCTGGGATTTGCCTGGAAATTTCAGAAGCACAAGGTTTTCCGGTTTAAAAATCGATCAGACAAAACAAATAATGTAACAATTATATTTCACTTCCAATGAAATCAATCTGAAAATCAGGAGAAAAAAAAATATTACTAATTTCTAGCTTATTGATCACCATTCTCCTTTTAGCAATTGTCGTGCACCCCACCTAGCGTCGTTACAGCGACAGTCGAAATAGGAGTTCAAAATTCAAGAAGAAGGTCGTTCAAGGATGAAAATTTTACCCGCCAACAAATTGCCTAAATAGCTAGCAGATCCAAACCCATAAGATGGGCATACCAATGAACAACAAACTCTGCGATGATATAAGAGTTAAGAATAAGGTTTACTCGAATAAAAAACCGATGGAAGCGAGAACGACAAGTCTATCAAATAAATCCCTGTTACACCAACTATTTGCACACACCCGAGTGTCGTACCCGCGAGGGCACGACACCAACTTTAGCTTTGCCAACTTGTAACCAGTTTCATTGTGGTTATGTGAACCCCCTGCAGTACAACCCCGAATCCTTTTTTAGGAGCGGGGGGTCGCGGGGATGTCCCCCGGCGAATACAGAACTACAGCGATTGCTGAAGTGATGATTACGTTATGAGAGACAAACTGGGACTATAGAAGCAGTTGGCAACCTTCAACGCCTGCAGTTTTTCGTCGCACTCGGAAGCAGCGGGCCAAAACCGCCCCGAGTGGGCCAGAACCGCTCTGGCCAGATCGGCTCCTGCAGAGTTCCTGTTCCTACCTCCACAAAAAGCCTATCCATAATATGTTTTCTGTGGGGCACGCCTCTTGATCTATCTATTATAAAACAAACAACAGATGGCTGCCTCCTACTGATATCAACAGTAAACTTCGTTTTTTTTTTCTTCCCAGGTTTTTTATAATTTCAACGAAAAGAAGTGATCTAATCTGTTTGTAGACTTTTGATTAACTATTAATCAATTGATTTATTTGGTTCGGCATTTTACTGTGAAACTGCAATTTGGCAGCCTGGCAACCTTGCTTCGAGTCCTCCGGTGAGGTAATTTTAGTTGTTTCACCTGATTTTGGACTTACAGTCTCAGAAGGTTCGAATGAACGGGATTTGTTGATAAATAATATGGAGGTATTGAGTTAGTGTACCAGTAGTGAAACCGGTTGACTCTTAATCTCTAACATGAAAACGAATCCAACTGGGGAGTCAACTGGTTTCCCTACTAGTGCCGTTCAGTATTGTGAATTCTTACCCTCACTCTACACTGCGATTCACTAATTCATTCCAGGCTTGCCAGCCAAAAGTTTTTCATTCGGTCACGCAGATCCTCAGTGGCGGTCATTGCAGGTCATTTGTATTTTTTGTAGATGAAATCAAATAACACTGCTAGTGGAATATGAAATTTTGAAGTGAGATTGTTGAAGAAATTATTTAGAAAATTTGTAATTAATGGAAAATCGTAAAGAAACTGGTCACCTATTGAAATGTAAATGAGCTGCCAGAAAAATCTTAAATTTTCTTGCTACAAACTCAGGAATTTTCGGTGTTTTTTGCTATTTGAGGGCTTACGGTCACGATTCGGTCAAATTTAAGCCCATGCAGGTCTAATTTTTTTACTAGTCTTGTCACGGCCATTTCAGGTTCCTGACACGCAACGAAGACCGCATGCGGTCTCAGTTGGCAACCATGAAATTTCATTGCCTCCATATGATTTGTCAACAAATAACCGCCATGTTATCCCATCCTTCTATGTGTGCCTGCAACTTTGTTTACAGGCACCACCTGCGAGGGATGGCAACCCAGAACTTCATTAAGACCGGTTTTGAACAGGGCACCTACTCAGTGCTGCTAGTGCCGCGTGTTCTCACAGCAGAGGGCGCACAGCGCTCTGGTGTCTATGTGCACAAGGATGGACTGCATCTAGATGAAATCAAATGGTTTGAGGACATGGACTGGGGAAGGGACAGAGTTCTGATGCCGACTCTGAAAACATCTAGTTACGGTGATTACGTACTCCACGTTGGACTGATCGACACTAAGTATTTCGAGTCCAGGGAACAACTAGATTCTCTGTATTCCAAGGACTGGCAGGACGCTGAGCCGTGCTATCCAGACGCCACAGTTACAACCGTCGAGCAAGTTTCGTTTCGGGAAGCACTGAAACTAATGACCATCGACATTTGGTGCGACATGGATTATCTTTTGGCCAATCGGGACGAGATGGAAAAGGATTTAGGTCGCAAGTTGAATAATCTGGATTTGGACGATAAGGATTTGTTGAAGCAGTTGGAAGACGAACTATTTTATAAACAATCTGTGAAGATTTTCGGTCGAGAAGAAGGCGATGATGAAAAGTCTGCAGTGACCTTTACAGACTTCCGTCATTTGTTTTTTGATGGGAACGAAAGGTTTGGGACTGCCAGGCATGGGAAACACTACGTGGTTTTCTTTCACGTCACGGGCTGACGTTTTGAAACCCAAGTGATGTGTTACATGTGAGACTATCCCAATAAATTTGGCATGTTTAACATTTTTAACAAATCAAAGAAGACAGTGCTTGACAGCATTTTTTTCCTTGTGACTTAGCACCGAAGAAAATTTTTGACTAGAAGGGTCGCCTTTATTAGGTATTTTTGTTCAGGGATCTGTGGAACTGTGAACACTGACTGGGTCTGGGATTTGCCTGGAAATTTCAGAAGCACAAGGTTTTCCGGATTAAAAATCGATCAGACAATACAAATAATGTAAAAATTATATTTCACTTCCAATGAAATAAATCTGAAAATCATGAAGAAAATAAAAATTACTAATTTCTAGCTTATCGATCACCATTCTCCTTTTAGCAATTGTCGTGCACCCACCTAGCGTCGTGACAGCGACAGTCGAAATAGGAGTTCAAAATTCAAGAAGGTTGTTCAAGGATAAAAATGTTACCCGCCAAAAAACTGCTTAAATAGCTAGCAGATCCAAACCCATAAGATGGGCATACCAATGAACAACAAACTCTGCGATGATATAAGAGTTAAGAATAAGGTTTACTCGAATAAGAAACCGATGGAGGCTAGAACGACAAGTCTATCAAATAAATCCCTGTTACACCAACTATTCGCCCACACACGAGTGTCGTACCCACGAGCGCACGACACCAACTTTAGCTTTGCCAACTTGCAACCAATTTCATCGTGGTTATGTGAACCCCCTGCAGTACAACCCCGAATCCTTTTTTAGGAGTGGGGGGTCGCGGGGATGTCCCCCGGCGAATACAGAACAACAGCGATTGCTGAAGTGATGATTACGTTAGGAGTGACAAACTGGGACTTTAGAAGCAGTTGGCAACCTTCAACGCCTGCAGTTTTTCGTCGCACTCGGAAGCAGCGGGCCAGAACCGCCCCGAGTGGGCCAGAACCGCTCTGGCCAGATCGGCTGACGCAGAGTTCCTGTTCATACCTCCACTAAAAGCCTATCCATAATATGTTTTTTATGGGGCACGCCTCTTGATCGATCTATTATAAAACGAACAGCAGATGGCTGCCTCCTACTGATGTTAACAGTAAACTTCGTTTTTTTTTTTCTTCCCAGGTTTTTTATAATTTCAACGAAAAGAAGTGATCTAATCTGTTTGTAGACTTTTGATTAACTATTAATTAATCAATTGATTTATTTGATTCGGCATTTTACTGTGAAACTGCAATTTGGCAGCCTGGCAACCTTGCTTCGAGTCCTCCGGTGAGGTAATTTTAGTTGCTTCACCTGATTTTGGACGTAAACGGTCTCAGAAGGTTCGAATGAACGGGATTTGTTGATAAATAATATGGAGGTATTGAGTTAGTGTACCAGTAGTGAAACCGGTTGACTCTTGATCTCTAACATGAAAACGAATCCAACTGGGGAGTCAACTGGTTTCCCTACTAGTGCCGTTCAGTATTGTGAATTCTTACCCTCACTCTACACTGCGATTCACTAATTCATTCCAGGCCTGCCAACCAAAAATTGCTCATTCGGTCACGCAGATCCTCAGTGGCGGTCATTGCTGGTCAGTTGTATTTTTTGTAGATGAATTCAATTAACACCGATAGTGGAATATGAAATTTTGAAGTGAGATTGCTGAAGAAACTATTTAGAAAAGTTGTAATTAATGGAAAATTGTAAAGAAACTGGTCACCTATTGAAATGTAAATGAGCTGCCAAAAAAAATTTAAATTTTCTTGCTACAAACTCAGGAATTTTCGGTGTTTTTTGCTATTTGAGGGCTTACTGTCACGATTCGGTCAAATTTAAGCCCATGCAGGTCTAATTTTTTCACTGGTCTTTTCACGGCCACTTCAGGTTCATGACACGCAACGAAAACCGCATGCGGTCTCAGTTGGCAACCATGAAATTTCATTGCCTCCATATGATTTGCCAACAAATCACCGCCATGTTATCCCATCCTTCTATGTGTGTCTGCAACTTTGTTTACAGGAATCACCTGCGAGGGATGGCAACCCAGAACATCATTAAGACCGGTTTTGAACAGGGCACCTACTCAGTGCTGCTAGTGCCGCGTGTTCTCACAGCAGAGGGCGCACAGCGCTCTGGTGTCTATGTGCACAAGGATGGACTGCATCTAGATGAAATCAAATGGTTTGAGGACATGGACTGGGGAAGGGACAGAGTTCTGATGCCGACTCTGAAAACATCTAGTTACGGTGATTACGTACTCCACGTTGGACTGATCGACACTAAGTATTTCGAGTCCAGGGAACAACTAGATTCTCTGTATTCCAAGGACTGGCAGGACGCTGAGCCGTGCTATCCAGACGCCACAGTTACAACCGTCGAGCAAGTTTCGTTTCGGGAAGCACTGAAACTAATGACCGTCGACATTTGGTGCGACATGGATTATCTTTTGGCCAATCGGGACGAGATGGAAAAGGATTTAGGTCGCAAGTTGCCTAATCTGGATTTGGACGATAAGGATTTGTTGAAGCAGTTGGAAGACGAACTATTTTATAAACAATCTGTGAAGATTTTCGGTCGAGAAGAAGGCGATGATGAAAAGTCTGCAGTGACCTTCACAGACTTCCGTCATTTGTTTTTTGATGGGAACGAAAGGTTTGGGACTGCCAGGCATGGGAAACACTACGTGGTTTTCTTTCACGTCACGGGCTGACGTTTTGAAACCCAAGTGATGTGTTACTTGTGAGACCATCCCAATAAATTTGGCATGTTTAACATTTTTAACAAATTAAAGACGACAGTGTGTGACATAGCATTTTTTTCCTTGTGACTTAACACCGAAGAAAATTTTTGACTAGAAGGGTCGCCTTTATTTGGTATTTTTGTTCAGGGATCTGTGGAACTGTGGACACTGACTGGGTCTGGGATTTGCCTGGAAATTTCAGAAGCACAAGGTTTTCCGGTTTAAAATCGATCAGACAAAACAAATAATGTAAAAATTATATTTCGCTTCCAATGAAAAAATCTGAAAATCCGGACAAACAATATTACTAATTTCTAGCTTATTGATCGCCATTCTCCTTTTAGCAATTGTCGTGCACCCCACCTAGCGTCGTGACAGCGACAGTCGAAATAGGAGTTCAAAATTGAAGAAGAAGGTCGTTCAAGAATAAAAATGTTACCCGCCAAAAAATTGCTTAAATAGCTAGCGGATCAAAACCCATAAGATGGGCATACCAATGAACAACAAACTCTGCGATGATATAAGAGTTAAGAAGACGGTTTACTCGAATAAGAAACCGATGGAAGCTAGAACGACAAGTCTATCAAATAAATCCCTGTTACACCAACTATTTGCACACACCCGGGTGTCGTACCCGAGATTGCACAACAGCAATAATCATTATTATAGCAGCCACACTAATAGGAAAAGAAACCTTATTGGACCATGAAAAACCCTCACCATTTGTGTGTGGCTTTATCCCCTTTTTCAAATCTCGAATTTCATTCTCTTTTCGGTTTTTTTTATTGCCATCATTTTCCTATTTGTTGACGTAAAAATCGCAATCCTCTTGCCCATTCCAATGGCCCCCCTTCACATCTCCTCTCATACCTGATTTACTATATCATTTTTATTCATTTTTAACTTGATCATAGGCTTTTTTCCAGAATGGAACAATGGGGCTTTAGATTGATCCTCCTAAAACTAGCCGCCTTCGTCAAGGATTTTGCATCTCGTTTCGACCTAGAAGAAGTCGAACATCGCCATAGATTGACTAAATCCAAAAAAGGAGAGCCTCTGTTAAAGGCTTCAATGAACAATTTCTATTTGAGGTGAAATAGCAAGCTCCCAGCTTGCGCTCCAGCGCATATCGTTGTCGCCTTTTTCCTTGTGGTGTGGTTTTAACACCTTACAATTTCACTGTAATGAAAAGATATATTCTTGGAATGTCTCCAAGCAAAAGTTTTCTAAGCAGCTTTAATGCTTTGCTTTACATAAGCTATAGAAACAAAAAACATAAAGAACTCCAATAAAAGAAATAAAAGGTACCGTAAACAAATAATATTTATAAGATCAATGAAATCTAGAATCTCTTGCCCCAGCTACTGCAAAAATTTCCCC
Source organism: Darwinula stevensoni (assembly GCA_905338385.1). NCBI lineage: Eukaryota > Metazoa > Arthropoda > Ostracoda > Podocopida > Darwinulidae > Darwinula > Darwinula stevensoni. Next base: position 9,931 of record CAJPEV010004626.1, on the reverse strand, counting down.
TCTTAATCCTTTAGGGTCTAATTTCTCTCTCCACCCTAAATCACATTACTTTCAAACTTGTCCACTAACGCTAAGTCCCACCAACAAAGGAAATTTATTGGACATAACGACCAAAAATCATTTTATTCTAGAGTAAAATCTTATTAAACCCGAAGAAGAAAATATAACTGTTCTTCCCATTAACAACTCTAAAATGAACGATAATAGAAGACCAACTTTAACTTAAAAAAATATGAATTAGTATAAGACAAATCTAAAAGCAATCACCTAAGTATTCTTCCACCAAAAATTGCCCCCATGGATAAAACTCTGATTGGATATACTAATATTATAGAAGCATTGTCTCTTATTTTTCATATTACCATAAGATACCCCCCTCTAAAAATATATTTAATTAAACGTACACTGTACATTATTGTAAGAATAACAGAGCAGTAATTCCTGCTTTCTTTAATTCTTCCAGCACAAAGAAATAGACAAGCCCTAAATAGTGTATGAGTTAATAAATGAAAAAAAGCCAAGACACAAAACCCAGCCGCTAGTGACAGCATTATTAACCCTAATTGGCTCAAAGTCGACAAAGCAATGACTTTTTAAAGATCCATTTCGTAAAGAGCTCCGATTTTAGATATCATCATGGTAAGTGCCCTGAAGAAAAAAAGGAATTTTATTGCCCCAACAGAAGAAATAAGTGGGTAAAAACGAATAAGCAAATAAACTCCAGCAGTTACAGGTGTTGATGAATGAATCAAAGCTGATAGAGGAGTTGGAGCCGCCATAGCAGCAGGAAGTCAGGTGCCCTTTTAGTTATAGCAGCCAAAATCACAAAACACGCAACCACTATAATTTTTTTTCCGCTACAAAATTTATAAAGAACAAAGCTAAGATCCTCCATAAATAATATTCAGCCTATGGCTACCAAAATAGCTCCATCCCCAATTCGATTTCTTAGACAGGTAATCATATCAGCTCCATATGATTTAAAAGAGATTTTAAACTAGTATTCCAGTTATACTTGGAAAATTTGTTGATGCTTGGTGGGAAAACGAGTGACAATAGGGCTTCTCTGATGTTTCTTATAGATATTTATGGATTGGAAAGAACTTTTCTTTATAAAACACTCAGTAGCCTTTATAAAGGACCGAATTTGTGATCTGTATCGGATGCGCATGTTGTAGTTTCAGTCTAAGTTACAATATAACATCAACAAAATCCGTCACTCCACTATGCTGTTATCTAAAATACAATCGTGTTTATTTTAAATGCAAATCTATTTATGCTGTTACCATAATAATAAATTCTCAACCTTCCTCATAATACGTTAACATAGGATTTTGGAGGCATGAAAATGAATTCGCTTCGTGAATATCCTCTACAAAGAAATAGAAAGTAAAGACAAAGCAATTTACAGTAAATATGATTTTCCAGGTCCTTGGTCATAGAGGAGCATGTATCTGCCAGGTTAAATGCATTTAACTCGTTGGAATCTGGTACGGAAGGATGGATATTTTCCTTGCTGTCAGCTGTAAAACGAAAGGCCTCGCATTTGTCGTCCTTGTCTTGGAGCCTGATCAGCGATTTGTTGTAGCACTCGCGCTCCTCCATGAAACTTGTTATGTAGAAATAGAAATTGAGCATTATGCAGCCCTTGTCTATGTACTCACGTGAAATGCAGTCGTTCTTTATGGTTTTACTGATATTTATGCACATAAATACATCGCCATATTCAGAGAGTATGTGTGCCAAACCTCCTATGCATTTTTCATCCGTGCAAATGCAACAGAACACTGCAAGGCATCTTTTGCCGCAACCTTATTTCAGCTGTCTCTCGTATAATTTTCTTATGTGGTAGAAGTTTTGGCACTCTTTTTATAGCTTAAAAAGGAGAATTTTTGATTGCATGTTTAGGACATATGGCTTGTTTGGAAATAGAAAGAGATATGACTCTAGGCAATTAAAACAGTATGCTGCAATAGCAACTGGCTCTTTTACGACACAGGTATGTATTCAAGGAAATTATCGTAATCGCGGAGATTTCACAGAAAAGACTCTCTCATGATTTTTCAAGTTTTTTGCAGGAATGGACGACCACTTTATTTGATTAAAAAGACACCAATAGTACTTCGCATCTGTACATTGAAAAATATCTTTGTAAGACTATGAGGCTAGGTTGGCTGATCACTTTTTCTTGGTTAAACCCAAACAACATACACTACCAAAGGCACAATGAATATCACTACAAAGTAGAGACAACCCCTTTGAAACTGCCGAATAATCTAAAACCAATAACAATATCTCCACTTAATCAAATAGTTCCACCCAGCAAATACGTTCAGAGCTGTTTTTTTAAGACAGAAGCCTCATATTACACATGCGAACAGTACAAGATGAAAAGTTATTGCAAAGAAAACGATAGAATCATTTATAGTTGCGTGTCACACGATAAAATACTTTTAGAAGAGTGTGATCCAGTTCCCTTGGATGACTACTTTGAAAATCTTCATATAAATAAAAAGAAGTTCGACAGTGGTACTAAGGCAATGGATGTACTGGGAGACTATTTCACAATTTAATTTAAAATAAAAAAGAAACGTTCATTGGAATAACATTTGTTGACTGGCTAAGCAGAACCGAGATTATAGCGCTAATAAATCTATTTCTTAACAACTTACAGCTTAAAGGAATATTCTTGCTGCCTTATAGCTTAGCTATAGCTGTATCAAGGGGAATAAATTCAACTATAGTCATCCAGGTTTACGACTCATTTTACTCTACAGCCCATGTACATGAGAATTGTTTGCTTAATAAAAGAAGATTTTGTGTGGAGGGTCATGATTTCCAGACTACGGATGAGGAGGACTTCGTCGAAGAATTTTCTAAAAAGCCGAGTGACAACAAAGAATCAAATTTTGACTGCAGGGTTTGTAAGCTGGAGGAGCTGGAGGAGCTAGAAGAATGTGATAAAAAAGGCACTGAGGGGTATAAGTCTGCTATCAATGCTAGATGGTTGCAAAGATTTTTGGCTGACTGATGGTGAATGGTGGGATTTTGGATTGAGGATATTAAACGAAAAGGTTTTATTTTGTATATGAGACTGGTGTTTTTTGTTAGGGATTCGCGCGTCTTCTGTTTAGTTCTCCTATTAAATAAAATATTTTATCAAAAACTCCCATTCTCCAAAAACCGATATGAGCTACAGACAGATCATGAACAATCTCTTCACTATTTTTGGCGAGAAAAGTAATAGTTCTTTCTAGAGCATAATCCTAATATACAAAAAAAGGCTAGCAAATGAAGTAAGAAAGCAGATCATAGATGTTTCTCCACAACGATAAAGCGGTATCTTAATTGTGGTGGATATTATTGCAGATCTGCATGCAGAAAGATTTAGTAGTTGATATGAGACTGTGAAGAAATGGATATATTGGTCGCAGGAAAACAAGAGCTTCGTTATTTTTCTGACGAATGTAAATGTAACATTTTCCAGTTTGGCAGAATGGCCAATATATGGCGAAATAATGGTGCTCGCTATGAAAATAAAAATTTAGTTCCCACCATTAAGCATGGTGGAGAGAGTGTGATTATTTGAGAAAGTACAGAGCTTCTAATCCAAGTGCTGGAGAGCATCTAATGAGCTCGATTGAAGATGGGCTAAATATAATAGCACCATCAGATTGTGATAGATTCTTTAGAAAAATGTTCGTTAACATAGACAGGTTTCTAAGAAGAGATGTTTTTAATGAATAAAGTTTATTTTTGGATTTTTCTTTTACAAATTGGTGAAAATATTATTCATGATTTAACCTAAAATAGAAATCATTGATCTTTTTGCGCCAGAATGAATTGGAAACCCTGTAAGATGTATTCTCCGCACAAGCTTTCTATTTACCTTTTTCATATATTGCAAAAAATGTTATACTATTAATAAGTCATTTCCAAGGCAAATCAAAGAAAGACTCTAAGAAAGACTCTAGCATTCTTCATCCAAAACATTCCACTGTTGAGCTCAAATAAAGTTATTTGAGTGGACTGCTTTGATATTTAACATTTTTTAAATTTACTTTATAAGTCACATTTTCTAGTATAAATTCAGCTTTTTAGAATCTGCATGAAGAGGATGGTGGCTTACTTTTGTAATAGGTTCATGAAAGAGCTCTCTTGCGCTGAGAGAATGTCTAGATATTCGTGCTCAATCTAAGGTGACGTACACTCTCGGAGGCTTCTTTTCATATTTGACCTGATCAAAAATATGGCATTGTGCTCTCTCAAGCTTTGTCTATTTAACAATGTTATAATGCCCTCAAGGTGTGAGGTGACTTTGGCAACGGAATCACTGGGAGTTACAGTGAGTGCACATTGGAGAGCTTTGGATCTCTCAGAGCACACCTGCCATGTCGAATTAACTCAGGTGCTGGAAAACCTTCAAACATAGTTTCCTTCCAGCTTACAAGCAAAGAGAAATTTGATACTTTCATCAGTCTTTGTTCAAGTCCTTCAGTGAGTACAGGAAAGCTTACGGATGATGATTTTTTTCTCTTTCTAAAGCTTGCAGATCACCTTCTGCTCGATAGATCTGAGTATCTTGGGATTTTGTGGGAAAATCAGACAAAACGTAGACGTCTTTCTGGAGATGCTGAAGTGGAATCAATCGACCAAAGAGAGGTTCTGCTGATATTTTCACAGAATGTTTGCCACAAATTCGGCATAAAGTTTCACTATGATAACAGTACAATTATCTTCCATTCTGATGAAATGTATCCGCATCGTCGTGAAGATGACGATTTCATACCAAAAAAGTTAGTTGTGTATTCATCAACATTCGATAATCTAATTTCAAGTGAAGCGAAATTTTCTCATAGTAAAAAGTGGATATTTTCCATGTTTGGGGGTCTGTTGTCTTGAAGAGAGGGTATGGATGTATATTGTTACTAGCGAGTTTGTTTGCCCTTCGGGCAAACAAACTCGCCATGGTCGAGCCTTCGGCTCTCCATTACCTTGGATGGCGATTAATTCATTTATTCTTTGCGAAATAGCAAACACTTATTTAAAGTACGTCACATTGGAATACGTGACATATGGGGACGAAAGTCTTCATTTTTATCAAAATCATTACTTCTATGACTTCCAGAGCCTAACTTGNATGCCCCCAGGGGCATGGATCTAAAATTTTGCATTTCTCCTGAACTCATCGTGTCAGTAGGAACGTCCATGCCACGTTTCAGCTTTCCATGTCTCTCCGTTTTATTGAAGCAATGGGACATGGAAGGCAAGAGAAATAAAAAAATAGGCATTGAATGGTTAGGAATTGAACACTGGCTTCACGATTACCGGTCCGATGTGCTACCACTACACCACCGAAACGGCGACATGCAATGGTTTTTTTCGATGACATCCTTATCCATCACGATATATATTTTTTGAAAAACTTCTCCACCCAAAATGTGCACCCCCAGGGCATGTACCTTCAAAGTCGGATTTTTTCTGAACTCTGCACCCCAAAAGGTACATGTATACCAAGTTTCAGATTTCTAACCTTTCTGGAACATGGTTAGAATTAGCGTCAGTCAGTCAGTCACGATCGTCCATATATATTAGAGATCATTTCGTGGGAAAAGTTGAAAAGTTGAATATAGAAGATTTTTAAGTTAAAAACGGGTACACGGGGTTTGACAGGACACCTTCAGATGCTCAGCAGATTTCTAAATATCGGGACACTGAGAAGTGTTTCCCTGAGAAAAATCTGTGTTGCTAGTGGACTATTTTCTGATATTCGTTTCAACTACTGCTTTTATAAGGGAATTGCCGAGTTGGACATTTCGCAAAATGTTTTTAGTGAGAAAGATATGGTGGCAATGGACAGCTTTGAGTCTCTAACATCCCTGAATATATCAAGCTCCGAGTTCATGGACGCTTCTTTCAACCCGGGTGGATTCTCTGAGAAACTATGCTCCACACTACTTCACCTGGATTTTTCAGACAATGAAGCTACTAACGAGTTTATAAAGTTGATAAGAAATTTCAAACACCTGGAGACTTTGAAGATAAGGAATTGCTTTAGTCTGGAAACACTTCCTAAAAACAGTATACCGCTTTTCTTGCCCAGACATCTTTCTTTCCTAGACATCTCAGAAAATTTCTTGGACGATCACACGCTGGAAGGGCTTGAGAATCTCAATAATCTAGAAACGCTAAACTATTCCTTTAGTAAGTCTCATAAACACCCTAAAAATTGGCTTCCAGAATATAAGAGTCTTCGCAAGAAATTAAGCGTGTTGAGGCTTTTCAGGCATTGCATAAACGAAAGTTTGCGTGAATTTATAGGTAGTTGTAATAATTTTAGGGAATTGCATTTAAAAAGTTCTCGTATTCATCAGTACCCAACGAACAAAAACCCTATTTTCATGTTGAATGGCCTAAAGAATTTAGGCTTGAGAGGATGCCTTCTGACAGAAAGCGACTTGGTTTCTTTAAGGGAACTCAAATGTCTAGAAAAGCTGGATATTTATGACTATAACGGAGTTGAACCTTTCGATGCCATGTCTGTGCTGGGTTCCGAGGCTGTTAAGAAAATGAGGAAGCTTGAAATTCAATCACTTAAGCAAAGTAGATGAAAATACTTTTTCCGAAGCTAGGTATCTAAGCGACTTGACTCTGGAACTTCCAGATCTTTGGGAGAGGGAATTTTCGTGTGCCTTGTTTGGCTCATTAAGATCGTTGGCGTCTTTAAAAAGCCTTAAGATCACGTCAGATTCTTTTATTGACCATTCTTTTTGTAATTTAAGTGGCCTAACAAGCCTAGAAGAACTACATTTGTATGGATATGCACTGCATCATCAACACTTGGAAGCACTGGGAAAACTGAAAAATCTACACTACTCCATCAAGCACTTTGAATTATCTGTGGGCCTGTTGGATGAGAACACAATAGCATTTGTGGAAAATTTTTATAGTTTAAGGATGCTGAAACTACAATGTTATAGGTTGAGAGAAGGAGGTATCTTAAGAGAACTGGTGTAAAGCAAGAAGTTACCAAATTCGCTAAGAGAGCTGTTCGTTTCTGGCTCCAATGTGGATGTGGATACGGGCAACAGGGACGAGCTGAAGGATCTAAAAGAACAAATTATGAGAGGAAAACTGTGCATTGAGTTTGATTACAAAGTATATTAATCTTTTTCAAGTCCGATCCATCCATTTGCGTGGCAATCTCTAATAATTTCTGTTTGAATAAAAAAACTTTGATTTGGCGTATTCAATATTTTTATTTAGAGACAGTAGCTCTTTTTTTTAATGCTGCAAACTGCTAAAAGATGCTTGAATTTTTGGCTTTGTGTGGACTTGTGATCTTTGCAGTATATAATCAAAATAGCCGGTGTAATTTGCCACCAAATCCACCTCAAGAGCAAACTAAGTCCAGAGTAGATCCATCTACTTCACCAGAGGGGAATCCTGGAAAAATTCCATCCAAATTACAAGAGAGTGCCTGTGCAAGAAAGGATGGTTGGTTGAGATCCAGCGTGTCTACCGCTCAAAGGAGGGAAATTAAATATTTATGAAAATTTTAAAGAGAAGTTGGTTAAAATTGGGATTAATGCAGTGGAGGTAATACTTAATGAAAAGAAGGAATTTAAAGATTTAGGGATATCGGATGAAGAATGGAGAGATGGAAAAGTGTGTCTCGTGAATCCTATTAGTGGCAAAAACATCGCAGAACAAGCTGTGATTTTGTAGATGATGGTAAAGCCAATTTTGTCAAAAAGCATGTAGGTGTTTATGGTGGTAAATATAATGACAAGTGGAGAAATTTAAAATATCCAAATGGAGTCCCATTGATACTGATGTTGAAATTAATGGCAGTGCTACGTTAGAAAGCGGAACACTTTGTATCTCTGATCTTGACAATGGGAACAAAATATATCATGCAGTCCTTGCAAAGAAACATATGCTAAGGGGAAAAAGTGGTCCAGGCGATCTAAAGATGTAAAAAGTATGACTCGTGACTTATATACCAGCATATTAAATCATACACAAAAGGAGAATATGAGAGCAATTGTATTACAAATAACCACTGAGTCATCACATTTGGACATAGCCGAAGAAAATAACGGAAGCGAAATAATTAGACTATGTGATTTTTTATTTAATATTTGCCAAGTAAGGACTTGAGTATTATTTTCAATATTTTGGAAATCGGCCAAATTAGAGGTGGATTTGATGGAGATTCTCTTAGAAGTTAATCTTATTATGGCAACTTCTGTGGCTCAAAGGACAACTTGAGGTTAGATTGGATCAGAAGGAATAAAAGGTCAAACACGTGAGAGTTGAATGAACAGTCATGATAACAGAATAAAAGTCTTCTGAGTCTGAAGTTTGTAGCACTAGCCTATTAAGGTCTGGGTACAAAAGCAATATTTGTGATTCTCAGTATTAGGACAAATAAAATGTGCATGAACTGCTCTAATCTATATTTTGGAGGAAAAATCCTCGCTCCCTCTACAGGGAGTTCAAAAACCATGGCTTCTCAGGCGGTGTCAGAGCTTCATCGAATGAACTCCGAACTGTAGCTACCATCCGAATAAGGTGATAATACCAATTCGGCCTTGATTCCAGGTGATTTATATAAAATACTGCAAATTTCGTTACCAATATGCAGTTGGTGTCCTGAACGCCGCCCATAGGGACTCCCATTTGGGATACACCAAATTCAGCAGTTCACCTGGAGATGAGGCGGCCTAAACTGCTGCCATCCATACTCCAGTTGCCCTTGATAATTGCATGTGTGTGGCTCCCACTCTGGTTCTTCCTCGCGAAAAAGCATTGCAGCGAAGCCTTTGCCTCAACTATCAATATCTCCATGCCCTTGCACGGGATGTACATGCAGATGGCAAGGATACTCCACAGAATACAACCGACGACTATTTATTCCATTTTTGCGCGAAGATGAACTGGAAACTCCATATAATTCCTCTAGTGTTTATAATAAAGTAACCTTCCTCTGGTTCAATATGTAATATTCTTGGAGACGTGCAAACTGATCATCAAAACAAAACCGAAGCCAAAAAAATTATAATAAACTTATTTCTTACAAAAATGATTCCATAAAAAATACAAGGATACAACACTCTTGCTGGAACAACATCTCATTTTCAATATTTTTCTCAATCCTTTCTAAATAGGGCCCGAGCTCAAAATAAAAATATTCGTAATTAGAATCACCCTAAGAACTTCAATGAATATATCTCTGAACCCTAAGATGAACCAATTTCCTGCGATAAATTCAAGTATCAAAATTAAGTCTCTCGGTGCATGGTCATATAGCACTTGCACTTGATTTGGAACAGAACGATTATGAAAAAAACAAATCGTTCTGTTCCAAATCAACTTTTTCAAATTTATTTTTGGCTTCCAATAAATTTACTTCCATTTCTTTTAGTTCTCTTTTACACTTTGAAAGGTTATTCTCCAACTTGTCTAGAAGAGCCTTATTTGAAATGTTTTTCTTCTCAATTTCCTTTATCCTATTCTCAAAGTCACTCCTTTTAGCCAAATCGTTTTCTTTTAGCCTTTTGATTTTTTCAATATTCAGCTCATTTATTTTCTTTCTAGACTCAAAGAACCTTAGAGACTCTTTCATCGCCTCATCATTCTCTTTCTTTCTGTTTTCAACATATCTGAACTCTTTCTCATAGAACTTAAAGGCTGTTGCCTTAGAATCGTTTTCTTCCCTCATTTTTTTCAGCTTCTGACCTTTCTTCAATTTCTTTGTGGAGTGAAGATGTCCCAATTACCTCTTCCAAGTATTCCAGCATCCCCACCTTTTCGTTCTGCGACTTGGGCTTCATCATTGCTATTGATTCTATTTCCCCCTGTAATATCAGGAATCTGTTGTTCTCCATGTCAACACCTTCTTTCAACATGAAACTGTGAATTTCGT
>CAJPEV010004625.1:0-20488 GCA_905338385.1 Darwinula stevensoni | reverse complement strand
AAGTATTAATAGAATCATCCAACAACCATGTGGAGCATCAGGCTTGACATCTTGAGGATTGTCTGGAAAGCTTGTGTTTTCTCCATTCTCCAGAGTAGGGGGGTACCAATTCAATCTGAAAACAGTGTATCTACCAGTGACCAAGACAACTCCATGCAAATTTTACCCAGCACCCATGAGGCCTGTAGGAAAGCCATTTTGGAGCAGATATGGAAGCATGTGACCTGTTCAGGCAACACTCACAAGAAGCAGAGAATATATGAAATGGAAACTTGAAACACAATGGAATGCATAAGGGAACCTTTATTTCATGAAAGGTTCCCCTATGTATTCCATTGTATTTCAAGCAATTTCATTCCTCATAGATGTAAGGGATCCCTGAGCCTCTGTATTTTTTACTGCGTTGTGGATTGTGTATGTTTAGAACCACAATGTCACCAATGTTATGAATTTGTGGTGACAAAAAGGACTTTGGGAAGAATAATTCCCTACACAAATATGATATTTTATTTCTAAGCTTTCTTCCACTATAAATAAAAAATTAAGTTCTCAAAATAAAAGTATCTGTATGTGAAAAAAATAAAATTTACTAAATTGTGTCATTTGTGCATTATAAAAAAAATTTGCCTACGAAAGGGTTAAAATAAATAAAAGAAGCTTTTGAAGTGTGACCACAAGTTGCAACTGCCAATACAAAGTTATCCAAGGTGAGTAACATGGTATTGATAGTATAAGTGTACATACTGCCATCAGTGGTAGTACTGCATCAAGAGCTAGTTGATGCCAGCTAGAAATGATTACCCTTATGTTACTCACATCTAAAGAGAATGTGGTCTGGTGTGTATTGTGGTTGCAGTACTCTTTTTTTTATTTGTTTGTTCTCATCGCCTAAGATGGAGGTTCTAATGAGGGACATTCAAAGTGGTTTTTTTTTTCATGTGTGAAATATATGTGGCCTTCATACTGCCACACCCCACTAAAATACTCTTCCTCATCATTCCGACACCATTGCATCTTCATGGGCCACTTATTAAGGCATGCACACTACTTTAGCTGAGGTATGTTTCTCAACTTGAACTTGGAAAAGCTCCATTCCAACTAGTCTTCATATAAGATGCGAAAATAATTTAGTCACAAATTTGCCTGATAGATGTGCTGCAAAGGTGGCACCAGGTAAATGCTCAAAAATCAAATTCTTGTTTTAGAGTTTTTTGTACTCTCAGAACTTGGCCCAAGGTATCAATTCAGATTATGATAGGATGTCATTAGTTTTTTGCAGACTTATTAGAAAATAAATCATTATTTAAGCATTTTATGCCCTTACTTCCTTATTACTTAAGTGGGAACAAACCCTTTAAAAAAAATTACTGTAAAAATTTGTTTAACTGGATTCAGTAATGTAAATTTTTTAATGATTAGCGTATCTTAATGTTATACCCTTGCAATTAGGGATGCACCGATCCAGGATTAGCTGATACCGATACCGATACAGATAGCTCCCAGTGGGTGTAAGAAATGAAACCACAATACAGGACCAGACCTTAGTAGGCCTTATGCTACCTTTGGCATAGAAAGGACACTAATGATCCAACATTCGAAGTTCTTGTCATTTATTTAGCTTTGGAGACATTTACGTCGGCAAAATATTAGCTTCTTGAGTATAGGTCAAAATTTCCCCCGCCATTCACCAGGCCCGCGGAGAATACGTCGGACGTAAGTACTGCGTACAAAGGACGATCGGTGCGAAGAGGAGTAGAGGCAGGAACTACATCTAATGTCCTTAAGGGATTAAGGAGTTGATGCAACTACTGTACAACCGGGATCGGTGCTCGAGGGAAGGGCCAGAGGCGGGATGGACGTGAGCACAAAGTACACCTGCGCAAACCAGTCAGCGCAGGAAGGCAGGAGACGGGTCGGAAGGGGGGGGAGTGAAGGAATGAATGCGTACGCGAATGACACTGGCCCATTACATGCGTACAATGCCTTTCTTAAATCTCTCACATTCCGCTATAACCATGCTCAAGCTCATTGTCTATCAGTTGGAAATTAAAAATAACTATGACGGACATAAGAAACCGAATGCCATTACAAGTGTGGTTTTTTGCACGAGACGTTCCAAAAATGTACGCGCTGCACATCAAGTACGGCGTGCGGCCAGGGAGAATCGAATCAGATCGACCATATAGGTATCGGCCGATACCGATAATTTGGATCTGTATCAGTGCATCCCTACTTGCAATAGCAATTGATTGCTATCAAATAGTGAAAAAGTAGTTTATTCGTCTTGCATCGATTCATAATGAGGGAAATGAAANGAAAAAATAAATTAAATTAATAAGACTCTTATCCCCCTCCTCTCCTCTCCACTGATCAAGTCATTGAAGGGCCTCAACTGGTTAGCGGTTTCTTCTGTTTCAGAGGGCAAGGTATACGTGCTCGGTATACATTAAACCGGTACATACGCATTTAATGTCGCCTATACGTGCTTCTGAGTGCTGAACCATTCTCACTGACGAGGGATGAGGCGCTGTAATACGAGCTTCAAGTCGAGAAAGGCACTGGGATGGAGCGCGTGCCTGTGCATATTTGCCAACACCGAGCATCTTGCTTTGTTGCTTCATTAATCTGTAGCTAAACTCGTGATTAACTTAGCTCTCAGTGGCGTATGAGCATTTCTCGAACTCTCCAATAGTTATCGCTTGATCATTGCTTTTCATTGGTTTTCTAACTCAGCTTTGCGTTTTTAATGGCCGAAGGACAGGGTCGAATCAGATTCCTTAGGCCGAGCCCGGAATGCTCCGATTCGTGCAGGCGTTCCAGGCTGGGTGGGGAAGAAATTCGAGTGCAGGTGGAGAGGAGTGTGTCAAAGAAGCAACTGTGGAAATATGCGCACTTGGATGAGGGAAGGAAGGCAGGAGAGAATAGCAGAGCATGCGCGAGAACGGAGGGAATTGATTCCTCTCTCGTGTGAAGGGAAAACCAAGGAGACTGGGCATGCCAGTCAGAGGCAGTGGTATGTAATGTCATGGCTTCCCATCTTCGCTGTGATGTGCGACTTCGTCGGAAAAAATCTTTGCCGCTGATGACCTGTTCGATCGCGATCCTCATCTAGACCCATGAGGTCGTCTGGAGGCCGACTTCACATCCACAAGGTTGGGGGATCCATTTTCTCCTCCCGCTTTCGTCGTCAGTGTCCCATGAAGAGCGTCATGCACGCCTTCGTAGTTTTTCTACCTGTCTGCATCTTAAAGACGCTTTGAGATGAATGGGGTGATTGTTAGACAGGAGTCGTTGCACTTTAGAGAAACCGTGCATGAAAGTTCCCATAACCTGCGGCATCGGGGAATTCCCGTAGAGTCCATGTTAAGAAAATACCATTAATTGTTCAATCTTCCATCGATTCAAAAGCGCAGCAGGAATTGATTATCTTTTCATGCACGATACCCATACCGACATAGGTATGTGAATGCCCTCCGTGGTGTTATTCCTTGAAGGAGAGAGAAACAAAACGAAAGCTGAATCCGGGCTGGGAACCTCATTAATATTTGAGATGGACGATAGGCGAATCGCTGGGATTCCCGGCGGGAAAAAGGAAAGAAATGGGAGTTCCCCCTCCCTGCTCGTCTATCGATTTCCAGCTACATCGTGACTACTTGATTCTGTGCAGTTCCGTCATTGAAACAGAATTGCGACCTTCGGAATCGGGCAGCTGGAATCCGTCAATGGACCTCCCAGGCGTCGTCCGTTCTCATTCTCGTTTCGAAGCTGAGTCATTCCATCGCTTTATAATTAATTAGCCTCCTGAACAATGGGCGATGGGTCGATGTCTGTTCTTTATCGCCTTCCGGGAATGTCAGCACTTATGCAATTAGATAAACACAGACGGTATGATGACTCATGACAGCTATCTTTCGTGTCACCGTGTCGCCTTGACTCGATGTAATTAGCGGTCTTGTGCTGTTTCGTGTCAACGATCTCGACATAATTTGAAAGACCACGAACCGTGTTCCTAGTTTCGAAGACACGCCCAAAGGTCTCCCTGTCCCAGCTCCCGCATTCCGCAACTCCATTTTCCCGCTTGGAGCTAAGGCACTGGCATCAAATAGGACTTTAGAGTAATTATTTTTATTATACGTGTTTTGAGGTCTTCCTGCGGGAGAATCCAGAAGTCGCTCTGGTATTTTGGAGGCCATGTCAGGAACTGTTTACGATCGATGGGAAATTGTCGATCCCGCACTTGGGATTTCCTGCCGCATGAATCGACCTTAGCTCTTTTCTGCGTGTTTACGCTTGCTTTCCAAGGCCTCCGTGTGTCAAGGTCAATTCATTCATGTGAATGTTCTGACGGATGCTTGTTTTTGTTCGATGCCTTTGTTTCCAAGAAGAATGGACGAGCCGAAAACGGCGACAGTCATTCATTTCAGTATGCACACAGGTAAATGCATGCGAGGTGATTCTGTCTGTCTGTTCAGAAGACTTACTGGGTGCAGCGGGCATTTGGTGGATATGCTATGTTAGAGCCTTTTAATACCCATGTGCAGAGCCTGGAAAGAGGGGAAAATCCTAGAAGTGAGTGGTAGAAAATAACCGAGGGAGGTGAAAATATCCACTTCATCTGTCTTTTTAAGTTCTAAATGGGAATAGTTCTAAACGGCGGCAGATCTTGATATTTGCGTGCACCAAATCTGATAATCCGACTCTACGATTGGATTTCACGTTAGTCTATTTTCAAAATGGACTGATCTTATTCTTCAGAATCTCATTATGCAGGGAAGATTACAGTGCTTCGTTCACATCTTCGTCTCCGGTTTCTTCCCTGTATGCTGAAGGAATTGATTTCATGGTCAAACAAGGCAAGGGTGATATCACCAAAAGCTAGAGAGAGCTTAGTGTGACGGATGAGGATGGCATCGAGAGGCTCGTCTGAATGTCCGGGGTTCGGTGGTGTAAAGGTAGCACACCTGACCGGCAATCAGGAGGCCCGGGTTCAATCCCCGGCCGTTCCTTGGCTTCTTTCGACCTCTCATGCCTTCCATCGTCCGTCTCCCACTTTCCCTCCGTAACATTAGTAAAATTATATCTTGGTGTCAAGTGCTCTTGTAGATAATGAAATCGAGACTCTTGATCTACGCAGCTTTTACGAGGACAGTACAAAGTTGGATATTACTTTTTCCATTCCGTAAATGAGGGCTTCCATTCTAAATGAAATTCCATGATGCCGAATTTAATATCGTAAAGGCAGTACGTAATTGAGGTGTATTACTACTCGAAGCGCAGTCACTATTCACTATTCTGTATGCATGGAACCATGTGATTGTCATGAGAATGGCCGGGAGGGAAGATTGGATGGAGGAGAGGACGAAAGAAAGCCAGGGGCCGGCCGGGAATTGAACCCGGGCCTCCTGATTACCGGTCAGGTGTGCTTCCATTACACCACCGAACCCAGGACATTCCCTCGTGCCTCTCAATGACATCCTTATCATGACATGATGTTAGGGAAGTGCATATCACCTTTTCTGAATTCTAATGCACCATTAAAAAAAAAAAACTGATTTTCAGCTGATGGGACGGACTCTACCATCTTCCCTTGGTCGCCCTGTCGAAACTCTTGCAAGTTGTCATTTAGTATACAGAAGTAAATGAGACAATGAGGACTTTCCGATTATATAAAATTCGCCGTGATCTCGGCGCGAAATTTCGAGAAATGAACAAGAAAAAAATGAATGATATCTTTTGAAGAAGCACGGGGAAGTGCTCTGTTTACATTTGGAACGAGATAATTTCTTTCAGTGCGTCGTTATTTGGCATGGCATTTATTGAGGTCGAATCTCACCGCTTTTTCTCGATCCCGAAAGATTAACCCTTTCATGGCGTATGGTGCCAAATGGCATCATTATTTTCGAAATTCCCCCAGAACCATCTTGTGAGGTGAATTGGTAAAATTCTGTAGTCAACAGATAACGTTTGAAGCGCTCTTTCGAATGTGTATGTGCATTGAAGTGGTTTGACTAGTTGAGAGTACACACATACCTGTGAAAGTGATTGTGGCAACAACTGAAGAACTGCATGAGAATCACAAAGTACGTATTTTGTGATTCATTGTTTGGTTTTGCTTTTTGAAATATGATCGGTTGGGAAAATTTATGTGAATAAATAATGATTGTTAGAGTTTCTTTGTAGCAACTTTTAGAGCGAAATTGTTAACGGAGCCTCTTGATAAGGCGGATGATGCCATATGGCATCATGTCTGTATTTTTGGAATTAATAAATAAATTTGTGAAATTCTTGTAGTATCTCATTGTATGAACCATAACTACCCTATGATTTCGATTTGCGATTTTTTTGCGGCGTATTTCGTAACTCAGCCCTGAAAGGGTTGAAGCATGCCTCATTTTAAATGCTTTTGTATTTTCATTATATCCAGAGACCTGATGGGTCACTTTCGAAGGATTCTTACAAAGCAAAGCGGAAGAGCTACCGCCTGGAGAAGCAGCGAGTTGCAAATGAATTGGTGACTGCTTTGCAAGATCCAGCTATTGTCATTTTGGCAGATTGGCTGAAAGTTCGTGGATCACTCAAGGGTTGGACGAAGCTCTACTGCGTTCTCAAACCAGGACTCCTTCTCCTCTATAAAAGTGATAAGCTCAAGGTATGCTTTCTACCTGCCTTGCGTTTTACTGTATGCAAATATCTTCACTTGGCTCGTTCCTTCCATTGAGACCTCGGGTTAACTATGCTTCTCAAGCGCACAGATGAAGTAGGCCTAGACTTACTTGAAATGAAGTGATGCGCCTGCATACGAAGATGCGAAGTTGTCAAGATACATAAATTATCACAGTAGGACGTTGCGAAGCAGTGTGTTAACCCAGATATACCTGGCATTACTAAACGAAGGACGCTTGTTCTATATGGAGGCGCATCTCTGCACGTCGCCCTTTACATAGGACACCAGGCATATCTGGGTTAATGCACATGAAGTTCAGGTGAGGGTCAGATCAGAGTTTTTCATTTTTTTCAGATATGTTCATTATTCCAATCGCTACTTCTGATGCTACAAAGAATATGTAGGTGGAGTCTGTCCAATGAAGTTTTTCTTTGTCATCTGATTGTCTTGAAGGAATAAGACATCCTATAACAAAAAGACTGCAATTACATTATATATACCATTTTTATTTGGAAGGGAGCGTCCGAGAAGAATGATGCATAATTGAAGTGCCTTTATACTTTTGTGTACAGAGCAACCACTGGGTGGGCACCATCTTACTTAGCAGCTGTGAGCTGATTGAGAGACCATCCAAGAAGGATGGATTCTGTTTCAAGCTCTTCCAACCTCTCGAGCAATCCATCTGGGCCACCAGAGGGCCTCAGGGTGAAACTATGGGTATGTTTGCTTGTAGCTATCGCAAGTCATGTCTTTTTTGTGATGCATTGCTGCTTAAACAAATGCTTAGCAAAACAAGTCTTTGAATAATAAAGTAATACATATAATTGTGTAAAAGTTATTTGCCAGTTTTTTTTCTCTATGTATTTTTCAAGACCATGGGAAAATGAGCCATGGACTACACAATGTGGCCTTTTACTCTCACTGAGGTATTAATAGTTGAGCTAAACCTGGTGATTGATTGTGCATACTTATCCATACAGGTGCTGTTTGTCAACCTCTACCGACATCTTACTTGATCTTCCGAGCACCATCACAAGCAGCAGGGAAATGTTGGATGGATGGTCTGGAGCTGGCTCTCCGTTGTTCATCTCTGTTAAAGCGAAGCTTGGGACAGGAAACCCCTGAGCTCAATGGGTCACAGGATGACCCTGGCCTTGATGTAGAGGCCATGTCTATCCCAGAAATGCTGGATCCACAAGAGGCTGCATGCCTGCCAGTTCTAGTTCTAGATGATGCTGATGCTGAAAAGCACTTCAAGGGATATGGTTAGTGTTAAGTTCTTTGGATTTTGAAATAATCTTCTCTCATGGGTTCTCTTGTCTAATTCCATTTTTTGAGGATAGGTCATTTGCTTCATATCGATTCACTTTTGAAAGTGTCTATTTTCCAGTTTATAAACATTAAGAAAGTTTAGAAACATGTCAGACAAACCTGCTTGGATATGGTTGGTAGCCTATATTGACTAATGGTTTCTGTTTCAACTTCGTATTGTGAACTTTTGCAAGTACATTCACAATCTAAGTCACATGACTTTGACATTTCTTTCACTGAACTCTCTTGAGCTTCTATCTGTGCCTATGGATGCCATTGCTATCATTATCATCAGCATTCTTTTGTGCTGCAGGCCTTGAAGATGATGGTGGGAGTCACACTGATGAAACTCAAGAATTGCGACACTCTGAGACTGAAACTGATTCTGATAAGTCTTCTTTGCCAAAAGAAGATGGTGCTAGCATCGGGGCAGAGGAAGTCCTAGAGCAGTGTTACCAACCTCATGAGACTCTATATGTGTCTGCACCTGAGGAAGACCTTGTCCATGTGAGTAGAGATCATCTACTTCTGTGGGTTGAGAGTGTGAAGATTTTTGGCTCAACTGTATTACACTTCATGGGAGATTTCAGGGATTTTGACCAGTATAAAAAGAAAAGACTCCCAGGAAATCTTATCATTGTGTCACTGGCATGGATGATGCATGAAACATCTTTGTTAAATGTGTCATTTCCAGTTATGGAATGTAATGCTATTTTCCTAATAACCATGTAACTCCAAGAACAATAGAAGTAAGCCTAATTAGAGGAAAGATCCAGATGTAACTGTGAGTTTGTGTTTTAAGATGTCCAAAAAGGCAAATGGAGATGCTGTAGATTGAAACTGAGACTTGGTGTTTCCATAGATTGGAGAGTCAGGGTCTGGGCAAACGGAGGAATTGGCAGAAGACAATCGCTCAATTCTCTGGTTTCTCTTGAAACAAGTGAGGCCTGGAATGGATTTGTCACGTGTTGTTCTCCCCACATTTATCCTTGAACCTCGCTCATTCCTTGACAAGCTCTCCGATTACTACTACCATTCTGATTTCCTTGCCAGGTATGCTTCCAAGTCATGTTTAAACTTCATGTAATTATAGCAGTTCTTGGTGATTACCTGAATTGTAGAAATGCTTCTTTGTGGCAATTTACTAAGTGGAGTTATTTTTGCATATGATGTATTGCTTTTCTTCCTGCTGAGACATCTCATCCATTATTATTGCAAATGCTTGACTTGACTTGACAAGAGAGACTTTAAGCTTGAGAAACCTTGAGGTCTCATTTGTTCTCTTGTTAAGCATAACTTGAGAAAAAGCTATAGATATATTTTTGCACTTAGCTATATGGGAGTGTGTCAAAAGAAAGCTAATATCTACTGAAAGAATTCTCTCTGCTTTGTGAATTCCATTTTGTTGAGACTATGGACAGTCCATGTTTAACAGAAGCAATCATTTGGTGATGAAATCTGCTATATATTGATGATGAGGTATATCCTTTTCTTGTGTCACAGGGCAGTTAATGAAAATGACCCATTCAAGAGGATGAAGGAATGACAGTCCATGTTTAACAGAAGCAATCATTTGGTGATGAAATCTGCTATATATTGATGATGAGGTATATCCTTTTCTTGTGTCACAGGGCAGTTAATGAAAATGACCCATTCAAGAGGATGAAGGAAGTTGTACGTTGGTACATGTCTGGATTCTATAAGAAGCCTCGTGGGTTGAAGAAGCCATATAATCCAATCCTTGGGGAGACCTTTCGTTGCTATTGGCTTCATCCAAATGGGTCTAGGACATTCTACATTGCTGAACAGGTGGGAGTCTTGTATGGATTTCTGTTATGCTGATTATGTCATCAATTCAATGCCAGTATTGCAGTGCCTTATCAGCACTTAATAAGGTCAACCTGTAGAAGCATGGGAATAGTATAAATAGGGGGCAATGGGCTGTACACAGCTCTTTGCAGCCACTGGTCCATTATCCCCCTCACCCTAGACACTGCACTTAATAGGATTTTCATGCTTCCCTTACAGGGAAGCTTGAAAGCACCCCTAACAGATGAGACCATTCGAATGGTCTCATTTGTAAGTGCTCCATTTCAGATTATGCATGGATGCTCATATCCTCTACATTTGCCTCCCTTTTCGCCAATGAACACTAATGTACACCGAATCAGCTAACTTGTTCCGAAGTAGGCTAGTACACACCAACCCCAAGAACCTGTGAATTTGCTTTCTTATTAGCATACCATGACATAGTTCATTTGCCATGGGGTGCTCAGCCTGCACTCTTGGGCAGATCAGGCTAGGCTAAACAGTCTTGTGTAAGATGGGCACCCCTAACTTTATGTTTCTCATCTTTTGGCTCCTGTCCAACAGGAAACACCCACATTTTTCTTCCTGAATCAAATGAAGAACTACATAGCTTGGTAATTTAGACATACTAAGAATCCTAAGGAATTTTGGTACTTGTGGACTAAAGGGGCATGGATTTTTCGTTCCCAAAGATTTAGTGGGTCTTCACTAAACCCAAGCACATTCTACTACATTAGAACGCCGATTATCCGAACGCCGATTATCCAAAACGCCAATTATCCAGAACGCTGATTATCTGAACTGCCCCCGTCATTTTTATTATTATTATCGTACGCAATGTGCATGGCATGGAGCATTGGCGTACAAACACCGGAAAACAATTCCGACCCCTTTATTGAAACTTTATTGAATGCCTTCCTGGATTCAAAGAATGTGATGAAGACGATATGCGTGAATGGCTGGAAACTGATGTCAGCGACCCGGGATTTCAGATCTTAACTGAAGACGAAATTGTGGACTCCGTGAAAGCAGAAGCCACTGTTGAAGGTGCAAAAGATGAAGAAGCATGCGATGAACAGGACAACAAAGGCCCTACACATGCTGAGGCATTTGCTGCATTCGAAACTGTCATGGCATGGTGTGAACAACAGAGTGAGTGTTGTTCAATGCAACTTCTACTTCTGAAAAGGATGAGGGACTTGGCAGCGAAGAAAAGAATTTCAAATTTGAAACAACGGAAAATTGATGGTTACTGTACATAACACACTGTACAATAAAGCACCATACATGTATAAGGTAAGAATATATTGTATTCTATGCACTAACTTCTTTAACGCAACCTTTCCATGGGAGTGTTCGGTTATCTGAAAAAATAGGTTCCGAACCACCCCTGGTCCCAATTAGTTCGGATAATCGGCGTTCTACTGTACTAGCAATAGAACTAGCAATAAACGCATACCCCTGGAGCCGCATTCCTTCTATGTTGGGCTAAAAGAGAGCGAAATTCGACCTATTTTAGAGAATGATGGGTCAGTTGGGTTAGAAAATAATTGCAGCCTTCAGCCATGACCCTTTTCTAACCCAACTGACCCATCATCCTCCAAAATAGGTTGACTTTCTCTCTCTTTGGCCTTTGACACTGAACTGGGAAAGGAATTATCGAGGTCTATGAACCTTGCTGGTGCACTGATGGGTCTCACCAGACTAGGCCAGAAGTGTGCATGAAAACCCAACCTGAACAGCGTGACTCGGGTCAGTCTGAGAGGACAGACCTGTGACTTGATAAACGCCGCTTAGAAAAATCAGGTGCTAATCTATCCATATTAATATATACATGGCTCTACCATTCATCTTGTCTTAGGGGTGTGGGAGTAATTGTAAAGTTAAGCCATAAGTACCAGAATTTTCAGCCACCAATAAGTTCTTTTTACTAAATGTCATCCTGCCCTCCCACCTGATCACTTAGTCCCCCAATATTCAGGATCACAAGTAAACTACAACATGTAATTTAAGCGCTGAACACAACCTCCCTTGCTTTCACTGTAATCTTTCATTTGGTTCTTTTTAATCATCAAAGTATTCTTACAGTAGAATTTCATTAATTGACCATGTATACTTTCACAAGAACTCATTTTAAAAGCTCCTGCAATAAGTATTATAATGGTATTCCCACTCCAACTAGCAAAGCTGGTGGTAATGCCATTCCCATGCCCAAAAAAATGGGACCCTTGTTCTCACTTACATTCTTCACTAGGGATGATCACCTTGAAATTTTCATAAAGGCATTGATATATGAAGTACATCTTGGCTTTCATTTTTCTGCAGGTATCACACCATCCTCCTGTGACAGCATGTTATGTGTCAAACCGTAAGGAAGGCTTCACTGTGAGTTCATCCATCCTGGCTAAGAGCAAGTTCTATGGGAACTCCACATCAGCCATATTGGAAGGGATAGCACGGCTCACACTTCTTCCAAGGGGTGAAGAATACCTCATGACATTGCCATATGCCCACTGCAAGGGTTTGTTCATGGGCACCCTCACCTTGGAGCTTGGTGGGAAAGTGAACATCAGCTGTGACACCACTGGTTACTGCACCGAACTGGAATTCAAGCTCAAGGTTCTCCATTTAAGTCATTTTCATCTTGGCATAGGGATGTAAAAGTTTTGGTTTAATTTGAGATAGATACCCCAAGTGGGAGCAAAGATTTTGAATTGTTGTCTCTTCATAGTAGAGTTTGCTTGGTAACACAATATGTCTTTTCCTTCATCAGCCATTTCTGGGTGGATCAGAGAGTGTGAATGCAATATCTGGGAAGATTTCACTGGGAAAGGATGTGCTTGCAACCATCCAGGGTCATTGGGATGGCCAGATAACCATCAGGGACAAAAGACTTAAGGTATGTTTTGTGTGATGGTCTAGTGTGCCTTGTACTTGTACCTCTGTTCAGTTTCTGACCTAACTTGCCATCATGTAAAAGGAGAGAAGTACTGGTACTACTGTGTTTTCCATTTGAGTTTGATACTCATCACTGGAGTCCAGCAGGGATTCATTTGATTGTGGAATCTATATATGAAGGTGGCAGTTACAAGAGGCTTGGCCTGAATGAAATGCACTGTGTGGTGTTGGCTTGCATGTGACTTCTTGTACCCACCCTTCAGTAGTTTTCACTCTTGTTTTCAGCATGGAAATTGATCCGATGTTACTTCCTGCAGAAATTGCCATTTTAATAACCTGGACAAATCAACACGAGGGAAGTAGCCCTGTGGAAAGTCTCTCTCTGGCCAGTGATCTGACTGGATTTGATTTTAATTAACACATTGACTGCCACATCAGCCACCCGTGGCTGACACTAAGAAGTTCTTCCCTAGCCATGTCAGCCACAGGTGGCTGACACTCAACTCTGAGCTACTTCGATCCATTTTGGTTGATGCCTGTATGCATTTTGCTTAGCAATTCGAAGGCTTGGCCTCAAGCGAATAATAAGCAACATGATGTTGACCTCTATGGAACATTGATTTACTACATTCTTGAAAAAATGAACTTAATTGATAAGGAAGGTGGTTTATCAAGCATTATGTGCACATTGGTTGGTTGTTCTGGACAAACTACACAAAAAGTATATACTCTATAATATACAGTATATTACTCTTCTTCCCGGCTTGTTCATGTTCCGATTCTTCCTTCAGACGTAAATGACATGCTTTCTTGTTGCTGATTTTAGTCAATTTCTTTCCTTTCTAATATTTTTCAGCAAAACTGGTGGATGGGAGAAATCATGACCTTCTGTTTGTTCTGTTAGCAACAAGCCTTGAAACCTATCATCTTGTTTTTCACAATAGATTATTATTCTCCAAGTGAATCAATCATCTGTGCAAAGGTTGAAGAGTTTTATGCAATAGTTTTGACATTTTGATGGCATATACTGACAAAATGACAGACTACCAGGTCATGGTACCACTGATTCAGTAATGATGATCTTCTGATCAGGTCTCTGGTAATTATCCCCCAGAGCATACAGTAGAAGTCAAATCTTGGCAATGCAATCATGCACTGCAATCCCCAATCATCTGACTTGCAGATCATATCATTCATAGAAACCATAGATATCCCTGACTTGCAGTTCAAGACAATTGAGTCATCAATTGGTTTAAATGTTTATTATCTATTACTTATAGATGAAAGAAGTACTCTGGAGCCCAACAGCAGAGATGCGAGCACAGCGACTGAAGCGATTCCTCGTTCCTTTAGACCAACAAGGCCAATGGGAATCTGAGAAGCTCTGGTTACAAGTCTCTGAGGCAATTCGAGCTAATAACCAGGTAGACCTACCTTTCTTGTCCTTTTTGCATCTTTTTTGAGCTCATCATTCCTTGGAGGCAAGCTTTTAGTGGAAAGCTCCTATTGAAGCTGCTTAATATGTGGAGCAACTGAATCAACATAAACATCCTCACCTAAAGTGACCCAGTAAACTACTTGAAGTAGTTAGTGTCTCCCAAGTGGGTTATTTATTGTTTTTTTTGGTCTGTAAAGACAAAGCATCCATCTACAAAGTGGTCATGAAATATGTATTGATATTCAAAGTTGATTGCAAACCATGGGAGGTAGAGGTAAGAAATGCAAGAGAGGACACATCAAAGGATGAAAGAACTGAAAACTGGAATACAGAATGAAATGAAAAATGGAAAGCCCTGGGTGAAGTAAACTGTTGTAAATAACGAAAATATAATCTGGTCATGATCATTCTACCTACAATTCAGTGACATTTGATTCTGATGTACAAAATGCTGATTTTCAATATAGTCCTCAAAGTAATCTCAATTGAAATATAGATTCTGCAGGTTTTTAGCTTTCCAGTCATGCATAGATTTTAATGCATTTATTTTGACAAGGTTGATGTTTTAATGAAATGATTTTGGTTAAATTACTCATCCAAGTTGTTAATTGTGAATAGCATTTGCACATGTTTGTATCCTTTTCATGTATGCTTTTTTTGAGCACTGAATTACCATAGTTTGAAAAGAAAAGGCAGTTGGAAACAAGATTTTGTCTTCATTGACCAATTAATTTTCCCTTTTTTCTGGAAATATTCTGCAATGCCTTGTGAACATATTTTTCTGAAAAATGTATGGCTCTTCCCATGAGATAGCATCAAGAATTAACAAAAAATAGTTTAGATGAATGAAGGTGAATCTGAGCAATATTTGACCTGCCTTTTAATAGGAGTGGGCAACTGAGGAGAAGACAAAACTGGAAGATCAGCAGAGAAATGGAGCCAAGGAGAGAAAGCTGAAGGGAGAGGAGTGGGTCCCTGTATACTTTGAACAAGTGAGTCCAGGTCATGTCCATCATCTCAATCTCTTTGCTCAGGAGATCTATGAGGGCTGTTCATTTAATTTGTGGACAGTTTCAGGTTCTTAGAAAGCCTGATCCTGTTCATGAATTAAATGAACAGCCCTCATTTATAGCAGAATATAGTCTGCTTACTGGGATTGGTGGCAGAGTGGTTCTGGCTTTTGTGTGAAACCTGGGAGGCAAAGAGTAAAGTCTGGGTGGCTGCAGGTTCTTTTTCCATTGACCCATCTACTTTTGTGGGGAGTGTCAGCTTAGTGTGGGTAACATGAATTTCACTCTTTGCCACATCTAGGAGATATGGGTACTATATACATTAAAAACCACTCATGCCCATCATGAGCTTAGGCAATCTATGAGCTGCCCCCAAGGCCCCACAGGATTGCGGAGGGGTGTCATAGCCTGAGAGACTGTGATTTAGGTGTGATGCCTGTGCCAAACAGGCAACCCTTCCTCTCTTTGTATAGTAATCCATTATCATTTGTGTCTGCTTCATGTCTTGCTATTTAAAATAAAAAAAATATATATATTTAGTCTGCTTGCACTGACGGCTATCTCAACTCCAGACAGAGGCCTCTTCCATACCTCTTGCTTCTTTGTAAACCTATTACCTCAGTCATGTCTTGCCAAGTATACATAGAAAGATCCCTTGAAATAAATCAGTAAAATAAACCAATCATGATGAAACATGTTTGTATCCATAGGATCGCCTCCTTGGAGAATGGGTATACAAGCATGCAGACCATCGTCCATGGGACCAAAGTACAGATGTCTGTCAGTATGAAGATAATTATGTGATTCACACTCACACTCGCTTGCAAGGAGCTCCCCTTGTCAAATCAGGCAGTCTCAGCCTGCAGCACTTGGTATGACCTGCCTTCATGACCCTCATTGTAAATTTATGTATCAAGTCAAATACTGAGTAGCCTTTTTTGGTTCATTTAGAAAATCATTTTTGAAGGGAGCAATAAAGCTCTTAGCTTTTTTATTATTGTGGTTTTTTGGATGCTGTTTTCTGCATTTCAAACTCTCTTCCTTATTGCTGTCCAAGTCTATGCAAGTTGTGCAATATGGGAGTATTAAATTGTCAATGCTAATGTTAATATGACATTTTCTGTCTCATGGAGATGTTTTGAATTTATTTATATATGCCTCCTTGAGGAATCTATTTAATAAATATACTTCTGTCACAAAACTTTGACATATGCTTGTGAAATAAAAGGAAGGTATGGAATTGTGTGCATAAGGCCTATGCCATCCTTCCACAGGGTCCATCCATGAGAGACATTCTGAGTTATGGGTTGGGGTCTTGGAAGGACCCCAGCCCATATTAAGTTTTCTTCCTATACTTTGGAAAGGAGAGATTAAGTTGCAGTTTTGGGAATAATATTCTAAAGACTATGTTCTTGACTCATGTTATATACTTATACTCTTTCCACCAATAGCTGGATGGAGGAGTGCCAGGAGTGACCTTCCAAGAAGAAGATGATACGGGGACTTCAGAAAGTGATGGTCTTGTATCTGGTATCCCAAAACTGCGACAAAGACCAAGGGGGTCTTTATCTAAGCTCACCTCAGCATTGATTTCTGCACCCCCTGTCAGTAATGATGCACCACGTTTTAGTGAATCTTCACTTGGTGTGGATCCCTCTAGGTGAGAAAGTTCACCTTCATGCATAGGATAACGGATAATATCTGTGCTTAAACCATGACTTTCTGGAAGATTTCTCCTCGTGCAGGCAGCAAGTGAAGTGCTTGAATTCTTCGTGGCTAGTAGCATTTTAATACCAGTTTTTCGGGAAATGGAGATAAAAATAGAAAATTTAAAGAAAGCATTTTTCTGGCTGAGTTCTCTTGTTTCAAGTATTTCAGAGGAAATTTGATTGATTTCATAAAGCAGGATTGTAGCTATCACTATTCATTTTGCTTATCTCCTTAGAACTATGTCTATGAACCATTCTGCTCATTCATGCAGAGATGTTCATGGGAGTACAAAGAGTAAAACAAGTTGGCCAAGCCTAGTCCAATAGTGGGCCTCCTTTCAGTTAAGAAAACTCTCATTTTGTCACCTAATTGAACAAAATGTCATCTCTTTCTGGTCTTTCACCATCAAAAACCTCTTTTCTCATTTATATTTGGTAAACATAGACAAACCGTGCCCAAAAAAGGGTGATGGGAGGATGGAGGATTGTGCATGATCAGATCCATCTGCCACAAAGGTTGGTGGGGAAATGTCAGCTCTAGTTGCTGACACGGCACCGCGCCCAAAGCCTTGGTTGTACGCACATGCACATTGTGGTCCAGAACCTGAAGGGCTCATGGGTACTCATGCCTTCCCTCTGTAATCAAATTAAAAATCCAAAATTTGCCCTTAAAATGCCAATTCTGGTGCTAATTTGTCACAAAGCAAAGTAACCTGTATCTTGTTCCTATCTATCTGCTTGCCAATTTTTGCATTTATCAGGCTAATATTTTTTTAGTTATTATAGTTTTCATTATCAAAGTAGGTGATGAAAGGAGAACAACACAACCTCTGCCTCTTTGATAAGGCAAACTTTCCTGTGCTTCATTGACTGAGGCAAATGCATCAGCAGACTTGCACGGCACACTTTTTTACCTATCAAGTTTGAACTGGCATAGAATGTGATGCAATGCCTCAATTTCAATAAAATTTGGTAATTTCCCTCTTTACTCTAATAACATGCAGTCTTTAAATAATTGCATCGATCTAATGAAAGTACAGGAAAACCTCATTAATTCGAAATTCAGGGGACCAAAAAGTACAGACTTTTGAAATAAGTGAGTTTGAATTATCCGGTTTGGCCATTGTTATTTTGTAATACTGTACTAAATCCACATGTTTTGCACCATATATTCTCTTCCTTTTGTTGGTTTCATGGCCACCGTCTGTCAGCTTTTCAATGGTGCCACAATAAGGAATGTGGATCGAGTTGAAAGTGGTATGGTGAATTCCTCTGTGATATTGGTCTTTGATTTTGCTTTCTTGTCCACTTCACAAATAACTTTCAACTCCTGTGAAATACTTAACCTGTTGTATTTCCTATTGTTCACCACATCACCTGTTTCACTCATAATGCAGAAAGAGAGAGAGAGACTTTGCTGCAGCAATGAAAAGTTTTTGACTGAAGGTCATACAATGTGTGCATGATATAGGTAAGAATAGAGGGGGAGATTTAGTGAAAGGGGCATTAGTCTATATTTAGAATTCGTCTGAATAGAAAAATGAAGTTTCCAAAGCAATTTGCTGACTTGCAGCCATTAGAGTTCAAGGTTTGAGGCAGGTCATCTGTAAGTCATAGGGAAAAGGGCCCTTCGAAGTAAATGAACAAGTTTCTGAGTTTATAGCTCGCAGGACCAGAAAATGCCTTCGAATTTCATAGTGTCCATATTTCTAATTATCCTTACTATAAAGCATACAAATTGTTATCTACTCTGACGAGGAATGGAAATTACTTTGAAGTATCTGATACTTCAAACTATCCAATATCAAATTAACAAGGTTTTCCTGTACTGTCATTATTAGTGAAAATGATTTGGCACAGTTTTTTCTTAACACCAGGTATATACAGATATGGACTCTTTGACTACTTGCTCAATTCTTATCATGACTTCCAGCAGCTGTGTTTTAATATTTGGATCCCAATTATTACTGGATATTAATCATACGGTGTAAAAAAAAATATATTTACCTTTTGGCTGCTACAAAGTAACTTAGTTATCAACATGGCAACTTCAAATGTTTCTAAACATCATCAAAAGTTTATGAAAGAAGGTAACTAATTGCTAACTTCACTAACTTTTTACATTTTACTAGCCTACTTCCCAAGCATGGGGCTAAAACATGGTCTTGCATGCTTTTATAGCCTAAGTTGCATATTTGTGTTCATGTTGTTTTATTCGCCTATCATTGGTATTGTAATATTGTAACACAATCTGCTGGCTTGATATAGGTTGATTGAAAGAGTATGAACTGACTGTAGCATCCTTATTATGAAGAAGAGTTGAGTGTGATGTCTATATTGCACACACATGGGGAGAATTCTTTTGTGATGATCCAGTTCCTCTGACAAAATATGAACAAGGAAATGGGATATTGTGCTTGCAGGCTCAAGTGTCTTGGTGAAGGAAGGGATGAGATCCAGAAGCACCTGGCTCGTCTTAATTTCAAATTGGATGAACTTCAGCGGGATGTTGGGAGTCGAAACCTCTGGCGAGAAGCCCTGCTCCTCCTCCTCTTTTCCATCTTCCAGGCCATCTTCCTCAAGTGGCTCCTTCGCACATGAGCTACAAATACTCATTCATCTGCATGGGCACTAAGCTAATACTCCCTCTCTTCTCTTCCATTCTGTTCCACATGCACACAAAGCACAGTCTCTTGCATTCCAGTCAATGTGTGCTACTTATTTTCTTCAGAAAATATAAATCTCAAGACACATTCCTTCCTCCTGAATCTTCCAGAGCCCTCAATTGAACACTATGCATAAGATTTTTAAAAAAATATGTAAATGTACTGTTGCTCTTTCTCTCAAGTAATTTTTTTCTTTTTTGTTGATACTTTGATATTTTACCGAGTACTGTCCTAATCCCAGGGTGATGGATGGCACTTTCTTGTATCTGATGCCATACTGTGGGTTTGATCTCGAAAATGATCTGTTTACAAATGCATGTAATGTGCTAAAAGTCCATTATT
This sequence comes from Darwinula stevensoni, assembly GCA_905338385.1. Taxonomy (NCBI): domain Eukaryota; kingdom Metazoa; phylum Arthropoda; class Ostracoda; order Podocopida; family Darwinulidae; genus Darwinula; species Darwinula stevensoni. The sequence goes on along the minus strand of CAJPEV010004625.1, from coordinate 641 downwards.
GCAATAGTTTCTGATTCTGTTGTGTCCTTCCCCAAGTTATTTATTAATTTATTCAGAGTGCATTTTCCAATGTCACTTGAGGGCCAAGCTAGCTGCAGTGCCTGATCTCTTCAGAAGAGGTTAATTCCGGTGACTATGTGACCATTTTTTATTTCTTAGAAGATGGCATTTTAGGAAGGAAACATGACTTAGTAACATCTTCGTGGTGTTTTCTTTTCTCTGTCTTCTTCATGAAGATCCTCCATCCAATTATGTTCTGTGCCTTGAAAGGCATCAGCCTCTGTCACTGCGTAAATTGTTCTGAACTCCCTCGGAAAGCATGATTTGCTGAAATGTGCCAGTGTGTTACTGGAGCATTTTCCTCACTCTGGGACTGGAATTTGTATGGACTACTTGGTTCAGGTTCAGATCTATGGTTATTGTGCACTTGTTTAATTGGGCTAAACATCACATACCTTTGTGGCTTCTTATTACACTAACCTCCATTTCTGTTCTAGTGACCTATCAGCAAGGTAGTTTGATAGCCACAATACTACTGCTGTTGAATAGCATGCGCATTCTGCGCATCTCCTGCATTTAGTGATCTGCTCACTCAGGAGTCAGGAGAGTTAGTGATATCAAGAGGCGATTTCGCCCATTTC
>CAJPEV010004624.1:0-20500 GCA_905338385.1 Darwinula stevensoni | reverse complement strand
GAGAGTATTTCTAACCTTACGGGATGTCCTCTGAATGCTCCAGGGATTTCCATATCCCGGGACGATTTCATTATGACATCCATGGGATGTTATTTTGTCCCACGTAGGATCCAAATGGGATGTCCCATGGATGATCCCTTGCTACTTGGGCCTCGACCCCAATAGCAAGGGATCATCCCATGGACGTCCCAAAAAGATCCTGACGTCCCGTGTCCCGTAACAGATATCCCATGGGCATACGAGGGATGTAGCACGAAGGACGTCCGTTTTCCTCACCTTCTGAGATCTCCTTTGGATGTTCCAGGGATATAATGTGGGACGTCCGAGGGATCATGTTAAGGTATAGCCACAGGATACCCCTCGGACCTCCCTGCACTCTGCCAAAGAAAATCTCACTGGACTTTCATCTGTTTTATATTCAACCAGTACACCCTCTTGAACACCATGTACAGATTGACGGACATTCGGATTCAAATAATACACGAATGATAAGAACTAAGTAATTAATACTAATAATAAATAAAAATAAGGGGAAAATAGAGAGGAAAATTCATAGTAGATTACAATTTTTGGGAATATATTTGTGAAGACGACAGCATTGCGAAAGCACTGTATGAAGCCAATGACAATCTTCCTTGTTTTTCCTCCTTTTTTTGTTATTTATTTCCTAGTTCTGCCTTATTTCCTTTTGTTATGCTTTGTTCCTTATGTATTCCCTTCCATGTTTCCTGGCTGTCATAGTGTCCACCGCTTTACATGCCAAAATAAACTAAACTGAAACTGCCTGTTACTGCCTGTTACAAACAAGGAAACTGGACACCGGTAGATGGCGGAATCCGCGCCATGAGCTGCGAAATCCTTCTAGTGACAGAGCAAGGCCGCAAGAGGGCCTGGTTACTTCCGTCGCTGTGTTTGTTGCATTTAATCCCGAAAACCTCGTAACTTTCCTTCAGTTATAGCTTTGCTTATCCTACCTTTAGTTTCAACTCCAACCCTTCGTAAAGTGCCACGGAGTGCAACGGCTAGATTTCCCTAGGGCAAGGATTTTTACCAATTGTATCATGGCAGACGTGTCCTCGTAGCCCTCTGACCTGTTAATTCCTTTCACTTCTCTTCTCTTACTCTTTAAGTTGTGGCTGAATAGATGCCCTGCAGAGGAAGAGCCTCAATATGATAACATTTATCTTTTTTATTATGGGTAAAGTGGAAACGGAAGAGAAACAAGACTTTTTAGAGGCCTAATATTAATTCCGGGCGTGAACTTAATCATTAATTCGAAATTAGACCAGTCGACTTATGCTGAGGAAGGGGTCCGCAAGTACCTTGTGCGCCTCCCCTTCCCCTGCATTCCCTTCTGGTCAGTGCCTATACCATGAAAATTCCCCCAGATAGGCAAAACAGTATAGTGATTCATAAGTGCTCAGGCATTAAAGGCTTGATTTGTATCAAGTTACGTTTTCGTATAAGAAAGCGTAACTTAATGCAAGGGATATAGGAAGCATAAGAAGTTATAACTTCTTATGATGCAACCAATATTCAATCAGCAAGGAGTAGGTGTAGGAATCAGGTAAGCCTAGGGACCCTTTAGCAATACTTGGCCTTTGAACTGAGGTGGTGTTGACATATGATGAGTCTACCTTGAGGTTAGTTACAATTGTGATTTATCATTGCTGTGGCCTAGTATACATCAAGGGGCATTAATGTGTAGCAAGTGGTTGCTACAGCCTAAAGTAGGCCTTTGTACCCATTTTAAGCAATCTTTGGCTTAATTTTTGTCATATTAAACAGGCACATCACTCTTGCTGATGGCCTCAGATGGAAGTAGCTCCTTTCCATTGATAATTATGCCAAACCCTTCCATTGGAATTGACATAAATAGCCTGTTCACTTCAGAGCATTTAATTTCTCTCTCTGTATGAAGCATGGAGCTTTCCTCTGTCAGGAAAGGAGATGATGTCAAAAATGTTAGCAATAATAACTTGGTAGGGCTAAAGCATACATGGATGCCATTTTAAATGCTACTAAGAGCCATTGAATTCATTCAACAGGATGGTGTAATCAATGAATAAGTTAAACACGAAGGGCTTACCATGTAGTAGGCCTCTGTGTTAATCTTACATACAGAGACTTTACGAAAAGAGAGTGGATTTGAAATCTTCTCCGTAAACGACTCAAAGAGTACAACTTCCGTACGTAAAGAACCGGTTAGACCATCACTCCACTTTTCGTTAGGAATGGCATATAATTATGACAGAAAATGCTTTGCTCTGTGTTTTTCAGTTGCTTCTAGTAGTGCCTGCTGATTGTTTCATAATGAAGAGAGCTGGTTCTTGGTCAAATGGATACGTTAACTTCTTCGAGAAGGACCGTCTTTCGGGGGGATCCTCATCATGTTGTTCTGTATCTGCACACTGTCTCTTCTGGTTCCTCGAATAGTTTCGATAATTTCGTAGTCTCTTACTACTTATAATGCATGCACATAATCAGACTGCCTCCCTATCAGGTGGTGCTACTGATGCCAATTATAGCTTAGATGTTGGGTCACATCAGTCATCTGATGATTCTATTTCAGAAGAACTAGGGAGCAGTGTCTTGTCAGCAGATCCAGTTTTTTCTGACAGATTTCTTTCTGTGACTGAGAATGAGGTGGATCCATTCCCAATTAGGTCTTTCTTTGCTGAATTTTCTGATGCTCCTTTTCCTATGGAAGTTGAGAGAGATGTTGACCTCCAAGATTCTATTGTTGTTGAGCTTTGTGATTGGGCCCTTCATGGAAATATTTCTCATAGTAGTTTGAACAATCTCCTGAAGATCTTGCAAAAGTGGATTCCAGAACTTCCTACCGATGCAAGAACCCTGCTTGGAACATATGACAAAAGGTTCCCAAGAAATGTTATAGCTGAAATGGATGGGGGTCAATATGTTCATTTTGGTCTGCATGATGGCATTATAGATGCACTTGAAAAGTGCAGGTCTTATCCAATTCCATTCCATTCATCAGTGACTCTCATGATTGGAATTGATGGTCTGCCCTTACATAAAAATTCTGTTCACCATTTTTGGCCTATCTTATGCTTCATTCCAGAACTCCAGATGCATTATCCTGTCATCATTGGAGTATGGTGTGGTGAGGGAAAGCCTATGGTAGCAAATTTTTAAAGTTCTTTTCTGTATGATCTGCTGCAATGCCAGCAAGAAGGGGTAGTCTTTGATGAGAAGCACATTGTGATTAGTGGTGTCATTTTTATCTGTGATGCTCAAGCAAGGTCCTACCTCAAGTGCATTGTGAATCACAATGGCCATCATGGTTGTGAGAGGTGTATAGAAGAGGGAGCCTACATCAAAAGGCGGATGACTTTTTGGAAACTGAAGGGTCAGAAGAGGACTGACCACTCATTTCGTAAGCAGGCAGATCGCAAGCACCATATTGGTAGATCCCCGCTTCTTATGCTCCCCATCGACCTCATTATGAGCTTCCCATTGGAATATATGCATTTAGTTCTTCTAGGAGTTGTCCGGAGACTAATCAAGTTTTGGATGACTGGACCCCAGCGTATCCGTTNCAAGGGATATAGGAAGCATAAGAAGTTATAACTTCTTATGATGCAACCAATATTCAATCAGCAAGGAGTAGGTGTAGGAATCAGGTAAGCCTAGGGACCCTTTAGCAATACTTGGCCTTTGAACTGAGGTGGTGTTGACATATGATGAGTCTACCTTGAGGTTAGTTACAATTGTGATTTATCATTGCTGTGGCCTAGTATACATCAAGGGGCATTAATGTGTAGCAAGTGGTTGCTACAGCCTAAAGTAGGCCTTTGTACCCATTTTAAGCAATCTTTGGCTTAATTTTTGTCATATTAAACAGGCACATCACTCTTGCTGATGGCCTCAGATGGAAGTAGCTCCTTTCCATTGATAATTATGCCAAACCCTTCCATTGGAATTGACATAAATAGCCTGTTCACTTCAGAGCATTTAATTTCTCTCTCTGTATGAAGCATGGAGCTTTCCTCTGTCAGGAAAGGAGATGATGTCAAAAATGTTAGCAATAATAACTTGGTAGGGCTAAAGCATACATGGATGCCATTTTAAATGCTACTAAGAGCCATTGAATTCATTCAACAGGATGGTGTAATCAATGAATAAGTTAAACACGAAGGGCTTACCATGTAGTAGGCCTCTCACAATTAGAATGTATGTCTCTGAAATGCTTTTCTCTCACCTAAACTTTAGAAGAGGCATTTGCTGAGTTTCTCATGTTGAAGGCATGCATTTCTTGGCCAATCTGGTAGTGAGGTGAAAAGCAATCGAATGGCATATAATTATGACAGAAAATGCTTTGCTCTGTGTTTTTCAGTTGCTTCTAGTAGTGCCTGCTGATTGTTTCATAATGAAGAGAGCTGGTTCTTGGTCAAATGGAATGCAATTGAAGAAGCTCTTCCTGGCAGAAAGCCCCCCTAGGAGTAGTACAACAAGACATAGACGTGTGACAGAGAAGACCAAGGAGCTTATCAAAGCTATTAAAGCATCAGAGAATGATGAATATTCACATGCTCATAATCAGACTGCCTCCCTATCAGGTGGTGCTACTGATGCCAATCATAGCTTAGATGTTGGGTCACATCAGTCATCTGATGATTCTATTTCAGAAGAACTAGGGAGCAGTGTCTTGTCAGCAGATCCAGTTTTTTCTGACAGATTTCTTTCTGTGACTGAGAATGAGATGGATCCATTCCCAATTAGGTCTTTCTTTGCTGAATTTTCTGATGCTCCTTTTCCTATGGAAGTTGAGTGAGATGTTGACCTCCCAGATTCTATTGTTGTTGAGCTTCGTGATTGGGCCCTTCATGGAATTATTTCTCATAGTAGTTTGAACAATCTCCTGAAGATCTTGCAAAAGTGGATTCCAGAACTTCCTACCAATGCAAGAACCCTGCTTGGAACATATGACAAAAGGTTTCCAAGAAATGTTATAACTGAAATGGATGGGGGTCAGTATGTTCATTTTGGTCTGCATGATGGGATTATAGATGCACTTGAAAAGTACAGGTCTTATCCAATTCCATTCTATTCATCAGTGACTCTCATGATTGGAAATGATGGTTTGCCCTTGCATAAAAATTCTGTTCACCATTTTTGGCCTACCTTATGCTTCATTCCAGAACTCCAGATGCATTATCCTGTCATCATTGGAGTATGGTGTGGTGAGGGAAAGCCTATGGTAGCAAATTTTTTTAGTTCTTTTCTGTATGATCTGTTGCAATGCCAGCAAGAAGGGGAAGTCTTTGTCGGGAAGCACATTGAGATTAGTGATGTCATCTTTATCTGTGATGCTCAAGCAAGGTCCTACCTCAGTGCATTGTGAATCACAATGGCCGTCATGGTTGTGAGAGGTGTACAGAAGAGGGAGCCTACATCAAAAGGCAGATGACTTTTTGGAAACTGAAGGGTCAGAAGAGGACTGACCACTCATTTCGTAAGCAGGCAGATCGCAAGCACCATATTGGTAGATCCCCGCTTCTTATGCTCCCCATCAACCTCATTATGAGCTTCCCATTGGAATATATGCATTTGGTTCTTCTAGGAGTTTTCCAGGGACTAATCAAGTTTTGGATGACTGGACCACAGTGTATCCGTTTCAGATCCAGAGCAGTAGCAATTCTTGCTCGTAAACTCCTCAATTGTAGGAAATATATTCCCTCAGATTTTGCACGCAAGTGTCGAGATATCCAAAGGTGGAAAATGTGGAAAGCCACAGAACTTAGGCTCTTTCTCCTCTATTTGGCTCCTGCAGTCCTCAGAAAGGTACTTCCCAGGAAGTTATATCAACATTTTCTGCTGCTCCAAGCTGCAATTTACATCCTTGTTTCACCTGTCCATCATTTGGAATACTGCATTAGGGCTAAGCTCTTCCTCCTACAGTTTGTGGAGCTCTGTCCTTCCTTATATGGTGAAGAAATGGTTGTGTACAATGTACATTCACTCATTCACCTAGCAGATGATGTGGAATATCATCAGAAGCCACTTGATGAGCTTTCTGCCTTTCGCTTTGAGAATTTCCTATTCTATATGAAGGGTCTCCTTAGGGGTCATCATATGCCTCTTCAGCAGCTCAAAAATAGGATGCATGAAAGAAAACACATGTATCGGCAGCTATCCCTTCAAAATCTAAAGAAGTCGTCGCTCCCACATCGTCCACTTCAGCTCCCTGTTACTGTACTAGGACGACAATTCAGAGCAGTCAAATTTGGTTCCATCACAATTAGAACATCCAGTCCAGACAATGCTATAATCTTGGTAAATGGCCAAGTTATGAAAGTTAAGTTCCTTGTGGAATCTCATGATGGAAAGAATCTGTCAATCATTGGGAGGTGTTTCCAGCATTATGCAGGCGTCAAGTATTTTCCTTGTCTTTCATTTGACTTGGGAATTTCCAAAGTCAAAGACTTGAATTCTCAATATATTACTGTGCACAAAGAGGATATTCTTCATAAAACTGTGCTGTTGCCCTTCATAGGGGCATGGCTTCTGGCCATTCCTTTGCTGCACACTGTTTGAACAATTCAGTGATGTCTTTGCCTGGAGTTTTTTTTTTGGAAGTGTCTTTGCTGCAACAGTGGCTGCTCATTGTGTACCTGAATACAAAAGAATAATTCCATGGATGATTATTCCTTTGATCATAGAGGTCTAAAAGTAAAATCCACAAAACACATGATGAGAGTGGAGAGGCAGAGGTCCCAGCAAAGGAGGAAAGCTCATGAAGGTACTGGTGAAGTTGCTCCATTGCATAGCAAGAAGTTGAAGACAAGGCAAAGTGCTAGCTCTGGTTCTAGTACTGCTGGTTCAAGTGAGGACATCCTTGCTGCTGTGGACTCTGATCTGCATTCTTCAGCACTGTATGTTTTGTTTTAGTGAAATTGCCAATCAGAATCAATGAATGGTGTAGTATTAGCCAGCGTTTTTCCTGCAGTTGAAAGGATCTCCCATCCTCTCTGGGAAACCATGACTGTAGCTTTTGCCAGGTTGTATTCAATATCTTGATAAGTATGATCACTTAAAGCTTTTGAAGCTAATGTAAGATGTGTGCTAGCCCCAGTTAAATGTCACTTTGCTCATGATAATGGGCCTTGCTGATCATTCCATGTTATGGTACAATGGCCACAATATGACAGTGTGCCCACTTTTCTAGTCTAAGAAGTGTTACATAAATGGTGTGTATTCCTAGGCATAACAAAGAACACTATAGTACTGATACTTATATATTTTAGAATGCCTAGATCAAGTAGAGGGCCCTCAGTTGATGCTGATGTGAGGTATTCAGTCTTCTCAAGCTCAAAGGCTGCCTCATCTTCCATGTCTCAAGGTCATCCTTTTGCTCGATCTTCTGCTGGAGGCTCATTGCCTCTCATGAGACATTCTCCTAAGAGTGCAGGTAAGACTGTGGCCCCTGGTAAAGTTTTCAGTTTTACTGTGAATAACATTTGCAATAAACTTACTATTAGACCTTCATCACTATAGTCGAGTAGAAAGAGGGCATGAAAAATATATACACATCTTAGATGAGGCTACTTAGAAGGCAACACATCTGAAACTTCCAAGCCCTCCAGACCCTGTTGTACAATTGACATTGTGATCTGTACAGAAATATACAGAAATGTTCTCTGTACAGAGCTATACTTTTCATTTTGCTGTCTGCTTCATTGCAGGCTTACCAGAGCCACTGATCAAATTGATTGTCCACATTCATGAGACTACAAGAGAGAATCATAAGCTCCTGAAATCCCTTCTTGAAGTCATTGAGAAAAAGCCATTTGATTTTGGATCTCATACTGAGCCTCCATTCAGCTGTCCACAGCTCCCTGTATTGGATGAGGAGGGGTTGGAGAAACTGGAGCTGTGTCTTTCTGATCAAGATGATAGAGAACAAATGGTGGGCTGTACACATCTAGTGATGCCTTTATCCAGGCCTGAGAACTATATCTAGAAAGTGATGTAATTTTAATGTTACTACATACTGTATTTTTGTATTGCATTACTGGAGGAGTCTCCATTTAAAATATAGACCAGATGAATTTGCTAAATCTACTCTGCATCTCAGGCTAAGGTAATTTTCATGCATGCATTCTCACAGTGGGCAGTAATTGTTAGTAATTTTACTTTTCACCTGTTTTATTTTGCTAAGGTTGCTAAGTATCAATGGGGCATTGATATTCTGAAATCATTTCCCTGTCAAAAAGAATACTTATGTGGACAGTTCCTTCATATCTATCAAATTTTAAATTATTATACAGAAGTTTAATAAATTTACAGTATCAAAAACAAACTGGTTAGACATGTATAGTCAACTTTTCAATTTCTTTTGTCTTGTGCTTATATTCCTACAGACTTGAGGAAAGAAGTTCATCATTAGTTGCATCTGGGTGTTTCTCATACTCAGGTTTAGATCTGGAGCTGCTATTGATAATTGCCTCTTCATTATATGGGGAAGCATTCCAAGAAGTAATTGATTTTCAGTTGTGAAGGTATGCATGCAATAAATAGCAACTTTTAATTTGTTCTGGATTCAAGCAATCTCTAGGCATTGTATTTCTATTAACAACCCACCGTATTCTACTGTCCTTCAGCAAACCATTCTCTAGTCATCATTTTAACTTTTGTGATCTTGATTGTAAAATGCTGCCTCATCAAATTCAGTGACGAGTCCTTGCTCAGAGTGCTATTTGACTATTTTCTTCAATAAAGATTCCCCTCTGTGTCAAGCTCTGTAGCAACCTGTGACCTAATGGGTTATAGAGAAGCTCAATATATGTCCTGCCAGATGACTTGAAGAGATAATGGGGTTCTGATTATTTTAGATGTTCTTGAAGGGTGTTTTCATCCAGAAGGTTAGTACAAATTAAAAGTTAATTTTGCCTATTGGTGTTCTAATGGAAAGTCCAAGAAATTATGGGATGACCCTTGTGTGTCAGAATGCCTTTGGCCTGGCATTAATTAGAAAGACAGTTGGAGCTTAGTATAACTTGACCGCATGGGTCACCATGTGGACCTAATTAGTTTTCACTACATATGAAGCTAATTGTAGTTTTGTCCTGTGAACATCAATGAATAATTGCTTATTTGTTTGTAATGACTGACTGTTTTCTTCATTTTTTAAATATAGAAGAGACTGCTGAGTGCACTTGGAGGAAGAAGTCCTCGAGAAATCACTGGAAGACTCCTTCAAGGCTTGATGGCAGATGACCTTGCAGTTCAGTTCAATTTTGAGGGAAGGGGAAGTAAACATGCATTTCGGGATCTCTGCACATTTGAAGTCCTCATTGGTATGATTCTGTTGATATTTTTCTATGAACATGGTTTATTATGTCTGTTTCCAGGGAATGGGTATGCTTTTGCTTTTTTAGTGTTTACATTGTACTTTGATGGAAATTGCTAAATCAATAAATCATAAGATATCAGATGCTGTTGGGCTGCACTTCAAACTTTTTCATCTGCTAACCTTGATATGGGCTTGAAGTTGACTCTTTGCCTACAAGACATTCAATTTTTAGAGCACGGGTAGCCAAGTTTCTGTACTGTGAGAAATGTATTTAGGAATTCCTTGAAGCTGCTTATGGAATGCATATTTTTCTGTTTGCACCAAGGAACCAATTCCAAAAGTGTCCAGTTAGTGATTGCTCAGATTTATTATTTTTGCAAGAAAAAAAGCTGGAAAATGTATTTTTCAACTGCTTCATTGTGAAAAATTAAATAATGACATGTAATGCGTTTCTCTCCCTTAGTACCCTTTCATGCCTTTCTTCACCCCTGGCTTACATTCATACAGCAAATTCACAGCTTTTTGAAACTCATCCAATGACCACTGTCCACTTCTTTTAATATCAGCCGTATAATTTTAGGAAACCTTTTTGTTTTATGTGAAGGAGTTTCCATCTTTCAACAGATGTTGGAATGAAACATGGAGTCACAAAGGCAGAGATGGAGAGGGCAATCAAATCGTGGCTCCGACATGCACCCGAAAGGGCTTCACGTGCAGGACAGAAAGTGTGATTTTGGTTATCAGTAATTGAATTAAACTGACCTCTTTAAATTGTAACACAGCTATCTGATCTGATTGCATTGACTTTTTCTTTGGCTAAATTTTCCTTGTTTGAATTAATTTTAATTGGAAACTGGCCTAGTGTTCATGTGCCTTTCCTTCCATTCCTTATTTACTTGTCAATCTCAGAGTTGAGTCTTGTCTTAATGTAATAAAATATCTGTATTCATGTTTGATTTGCCTCCTTTGGCCTTTTTCACAGTGGCAGCTCATGATATTCAGCATTAGAGGATTGCCAAAATGGAGATAAGGTAGGCCCAGGCCTCCCCTTCTTCCATTGATGATCCACTACTGCTGTATATCACAAGCCATCCATACTTGTTCATTTCCTTCAACATAATTTATTGGTGCAGAATTTGAACTTTCATTTGTGCCTACCATTTCCATGCAATTCTTGGAGTGAATTATTTCATGATTCCTTTGAGTGTTGTTTTTTCTGCCCATAAATTGCCATTGGTTCATTCTATGAACATTTTTTATTATAATGGACCATTTATGATCACCTGGACATTCTGTAGACATCCATGGGATGCAACTAGTCCCATGACTACTTGCCATGGGACATCCAATGGATGTCTACTGAGAACATCCCAGGGATGTCATCCAGCCATTCCATTTTGGCATCTACAGGACATCATATAGGGACATCCATGATATGTGATTCATCCCATGCTTGGTGCCATGGGATGTCCGAGGGATGTCAAATGAGTACATCCCAGGGACATCATCTAGCCATTCCGTTTTGACATCCATGGGATGTCATTTAGGGACATCCATGGGATGTTATCTTTTTTTGCATGGGATGCAAATGGGATGTCCCAGGGATGTTCTGTTGCTCGTTGGGGAGAGGATATCTTGACATCTTCAGTCGAACGCTTTTCGATATCTGGAGGAGGATGTCTTAGGGACATCTTAGGGATGTCTTTAGGCATCTTCAGTGCTCTGTCGCCTTCAACCAGGTGCATAGCTTCGACGGCAGATGTCTCCCGTGAGCCCTGATCAGCAACCTCAGATCTTTTCTATCAAATTCATCTACTTGAAATTGTCCTGAGGATAAGTAAGAATTTTCGTACCGTACATCAGGAAAACTGCCACTAGGGAAAGTGAAACAATTGTGGTCAAATTTTTTATTTATTCCGCTATATCCTATTTAATGATGAGTGATCTGCACGTCTGGATACGACTATCTTGGTTGGAGGCCTGAGCCCACACTATAAAAGGTGCACGGCTTAATCATCTGGTTCAAGACCTCTCGTCCCTTGGAGGTAAGCCTTCTATGATGGGGCCCCCTTAAGGAACATAATTTTTCTCTACCATAATCGTCACTCTTCAATCGATCAAGAACATAAGATTAAGTTTTCCTAGATCAACAAGAGGCATATTCGTAATGGGTTCTCCTGTGCGGTAGGAAATGAGTCCATTGCGGATAGGAAGGCGCCTGCAAGTGCAACCTGGGACTTCTCACTTGTCGCAAAGGGGATATCTCTGGGACATCCTTCGGATATACTTATGCTGCAAGAAAGAGACATCCTTGGGATGTCTTCTCTCCCAGACATTTTTATATCCCTGAGATGTCCCCACAAGTAATATCTGAGGCATGTCCCAAGGGGATATCCTTGGGTTATCTCTGGGATGTGCTAGTTCTTCAAGAAAGGGACATCCTTGGGATGTCAGGCCCAGACATTTTGATATCCCTAAGATGTCCCTACTCCTTGTCTCTGGGACATCGCACTTGTCTCAAGGGGATATCTCTGGGATATACCTTTGCTGTGTGGGTACTCGCGAACTGCACGAGCTAGTGTAATAGAATTTAAAGACAACTTTACAATGGTATGGAATAATATTTTACGAGTTCAGTAAAATTTTATTTCGTCTTCTGGTTCGCATTTAGGAATTATTCCAAGTGGCTCTCATTTGCATTTTGACAGACGCTACGCATTGGTTTTATTCAACTTGTCTTCCCAATTTTGACTTTCCCTCTGTGCTGCCCATGGTCAGACAAACCACAAAAAAACGATACGGTACTGGGCGCTAGAGGCACTAGGTTGCCTAGGCACTAGGCTCATAACTGCGCCCTTACTCTGGAACACTAGCTAACCCACCCTCTCATCTAAACCCTTCCCCATGTAATTTCAGTTAACAAGAGTAATTTCTAACTTTGGAGAAAACAATTAGTGGCAATTCAGAATTGTGTACACAATAGTGTGCCCAGGAAATCCAAATTGAGGGGGGTTGCCATATGAAACACTGATTACCCACCCTAATGGGTGGGGATTAACATATGAAAAAACTGATAACGCACCCTGAATATGTGGCCAAATAAAAAAATTTGAGTCGAACCTGTTGGAGCTCTGTGGCTGGGTAGTTCATGTGTGCTTGAGATTATACATTCGATGAATGTTCCCATGCACTTCCACTTTGTTCCTCCTTGGGGGGGGGGGGGGGGGGGGGGGGGGGGGGGGGTTTAAGACCCCCCAAACCTCCCCCCTTGGACACGTCACTGTGTATACATCTAAGCTTAAATCAAAACCAAGGGGATTGAGTCGGGCTTGTGCTTTAATATATTAGTGCTTAGGTGAATTTATGAAAAAAGTCATAATTAGTGTAAAGTTTTGATGATTTTCAAAATAAATTTTTATACCACTGATTCACGACAGCACAAATAGCAAATACAGGGTAATCCACTTTACCCTAGGGGTCTGTTTTAGCTTTGTTTCCCTTACATATGTCCCTGGAAATCGATGGGAACAGAACTTCTATATAGTGTATTACTGTCCACACTATATTTTCCTAATTTATAAAAGAATTTCACAAGAAACTATTCTGGGAAAAAATTAGCATTCATTCAATATCCAACTATGACACTTCATATATCTCACATCAGTATAAAAACAGTTCAAGATATAAAACAAAATCTCTTACTTGCAGAAAACTCAGCCTTCCAACATGGTTCTCAGCTCCAGTTTATAGAAAAAGGCAGGGTGCAAAAACCTGAGATCCTCAATGAATGATAATCATATGAAAAACTATCCTTCTATCACAGTTTCACGTGTAATGTAATTGAGCTCTGCCTTTCAAAACCATACGAAAAAGCACCCACTCATCACAACTTTCAATCACATAAATGGTTTTCAGGGAGCAAAAGGTACAAGGGAATTTGAAAAATGACTTACAACACTTATAGTAATGTGGTTTCTCATAGCTTTACACCATACTGAACATTAAAATTCAATATAAAACATTTAAAATGCCAACATCACAAGTACTAGAAGTACAAGCACCAATGTGAAAGTATGATCCATAAGATAATAAAAAGGGAATAATGACAAAAGAGGGTTGTACAGAATAATCACCATGTACAAAGAGAATGTTACAAACCACTACTTTGTACTCCTGTACCCACTTGCCTCATGCCATCAACCTGTTCTGTTTCATGAAATTTCCATCATCACACCATTTCTTGGGGGTATGAGATTCACTGAAATATGGCTTATTAAATTATATAAACTTTATAGCACCTAGAATGCAAGTTGAATGGAAGTGGCTCCCAAGACAAGGAGGAGGAAGAAGAGGAAGCATATAGAATGAGCTGTCATTGGCATGCAAAGGAGTTCAGCTCTGTATGATTTCTTTGCTGAGCCAGAGTATAGAAGGTAGGAGTCCAGTTCCAAGAGTGGAGTATCTTGATATCCAAATGGTCTGGACCTCATGAGGAGGGCCAAACTGTGAAGTTGAGAATATGCAGAGCTTAGACGGACAGCTTGAAGGACAGGGAAGGAGATCAGAAGTAGAATCAAGGACAGACGAAGGGCACTGAGTGAGGCAATAGATGTGGGGATCAGGGACGCCTTAAGTGCAGCATTCAGCCACACTGTATCAGCTGTGAAGCGGCTGATGTTCATCAGGAGAAGGGAACCAATGCCAATTGACAGCTCTTGATTCAGATATCGCAAGAATTTCTCTGTGTATTGTATCTGTGAAATGCAGGTTTGAATGGATACAGAATGTTCAAGGAGTTGCATTGCCACTGAGGACAGGCAGAGGATAAGAAGTTGGCATTGGATGCAATAATTGGTGATGAGCACAATCTGGACGAAGTCTCGGCAACAGAGAGAGAGGACCAAGACCCCCTTTGGAAGCACCACAAGGGATGGAGGAACAAAGTGGAAGTGCATGGGAACATTCATCGAATGTATAATCTCAAGCACACATGAACTACCCAGCCACAGAGCTCCAACAGACATCAATAGTCGCAGACGTCGAAGCATTGACTTCTGATGGGTCAATGTTGATGCAGAGGTCTGCAGGAAAGTACGCTCCATCAATGTGTGCAGCTGCTCATTCTCTGAGTACCTCATCAGGTAACAAAAATGAAAATAGGCAGCAAGGAGCAGACAGCTTGGTATGAGGTATATCAACAGGACCTCAGGTGCACACTCTCTTTCATCTACTTGAGATTGTAAAGATTGTGTAATATTAGTGGTTGAATTCTTTACCATAGACTTGAATGGTGGAAGCATTCCTCTGGTTTCACGATAACAAGAGAGATACTGTAGAATGTATCCTGACACAAGGAGAGCCAAAACAAAAAGGAAATACAAAGCACTGAGGGTGCGCTTGATGCATCCTGGCTCTCCTGCATCGGGCCAAAGTTGTCGCCATCCAAGAAGTGCCAATATCTGAAAATATGGCTTCAAGAGTCTCTTCTCACAGTAATAAAGGAGGGCTGAGGTCCCTGTGAGCTCGAGGGAAGGATATTCCATGATATGGGTGACTTCATTACTTCCACTGGATATGCTGAAACGCTCTATATCCTCATCTTGGATGAGCCCAAGGTGATGATTTTCCTGATGGTCAATAGCCATCTTCTCTTCCTGTGATGTTGCTGCATTGTTCCCAGCCATCAGTATCAATCCCTCCTCACACCTCAGCCCCAATGCTCACCTACTGATACTAATAGATCATTCTTATCAAATGACATGGACAGGGCATCAAAACTTCATGTGGGGGGACAATGATTGATCATAGATGCAAAACCCTTGCCAGGCTGATTTGCCATCCAGCTCTTTTCAAAGCTAGATGCAGGGTACATATTTCCTGCTAGTCTCTCAGCAAGTCTGAAAATATTGGAACTGGCAAATGTGGTATAAGCTCATACTCTAGTCATTTTCAGTCTAAATCTTCCCTGTGATGCATGCTAATAAATATAACTGACTAAATGTCCTTCCTTGAAGAATGAAAATTGTCACAGGGTTAATTTTCTTTCACATAAGCATAGAATGCTCACAGTCTAACGAGAGAGTTGCCCCATTGTTCAATAGTGCTGTTCACTATTGCAAATGATGGAAAGGGGCAAATTTCAGTCATTGAATTTCTGAAAAATTAGCCACTTTCAAGAGAAAAAAGTTGAGACTCTTTGTAGACTGTATTTTTGCCTTGACTTCCCAAACTTTTTATCAAATACTACAGAGTTAGTTTTTGCCTAAACTTGCATGTCTAATACATCACAAGACCTGTCTCAAAAAACCTGATGAACATAAAATATGTAGTCAAAATATATAAAAAGCTCAGAAATAAAAAAAATTGAGACCACCCTTATCGAAGCCTTTGCTTGTCAATAACAACAAAGTACCTGGCTTTTCTTTCACCCAATGAAAACAACTAATTATCTGGCTTTCATTCATTCAATTAAAACAACAAAGAATCTGGCTTTTCTTTCTTTCAGTTATAAAATGGATTATGGGTAACCCAATGAGCCTTATCTTGGGTTTGTGCAGCTGGATGACTTGTGAAGAGTGACTTATAAGTGCTACTTGCTTGAGGGTCTTTTGCAATGCTATATGAACTTTTCACTTTTTCAAATGCAGGATCCCGAGACAAGACTTTTGTGATGCCACTCTTCTCCACACTTGATCCAAAAGATTCCTTTTTCTCCATCTTGGACATTTTGGATGTACCAGGAGCAAAAGCATCTGCTGCTGCTCGTTTCTTATCACTCTTTGCCTCTGTCTTCTTCTCCCCTTTGGCCTTCTTCATCCTTTCCCGGCGCTCTGCCATCTTGGAGTGCATGAGGTCCAGATCTTCGTCAACAGCATTCAATATCACAACATCCTCATCAGTGAATGACTTCCCGCACTTGTGGCATGTATTGGTTTTCACAGCCTTCAGAGCTCGTTCAGACATGACACATCCACAGGACCACAAACAGATGAATTTGTACTTCCCTGTAAATCATGACAACAATATTAGTCTCAATCAAAAAATTAATGACATTATTCAAAACAAACACTTCCTACATAGCATTCCAACTGATAGAAAACTTATATCCACAACTGAAGTGTTGGCTGAAGCATTACAGATGGCTAGCCTGAGATGGTTAGCTTTTGAGTAAACTATCAATGGGTTTACTTATTTCACCTTCCAATATGCCATTTCTGCTCAAACTGATGTTGGCTTGAAAAGGGGAGAATCTGGTCTAAATGGAGGGGTGCTTCCATGCCAAAAACTTATGATTACCTTATAATAACATCCACACAAGCACACATAAATAGGCTGTATTGAAACAGTCTCAGCTTTTTCCATGGAAAAACAGACAGTTATTGAGGGGGAAAAGGATTGGCATGGCCTTTCTTTTTTCTGTCACAAAAAATTTTTTTTTTGTCTTACCATTCATCTCAATGCCCACAACAGGGCAGATGTATTGAGATAGGTGGGAGTCAATGTAAGCATCTCCTTTCTCCACTTGAGATTTCTTTACCCATTCTGGATTCTCTGTCAAGTTCAGTTCCTTAACATCCTTCAGGCTGCGAATATGCTGAATCCCAACAGGCATTGAACTCTTGTCCAAGAGACTCTCCAACACTGACACCTGGGGAGAGAGCAGATTTGATCCCTGCTGGAATGAGGCTAATAATTGCACAAAGGTTTTATTAAAATCCTAGAGAAAATGTATATCATTTTCTTTTTTTTTCAGGAATAAAGGCTTGCCTCTACAATAGCTTGCCAAGTCTCATAGCTAGAAAATATAACTCTTTGGCCAGCTTCTTGAAATGTCAAGCCCTCCCATTTAAGTGAGAAGACTCAACAGCAAATGTGGCAACCAGGACAGGAAGCAGTCAAGTATGAAGTGACCAACAGCTCATGCCACTTGACCAAGAAAGGATTCCTTTCCTATTTGGCTTTCAGTTTCATAATTTAAAAAATAATAATAACTGCCATTTTGCACTGAAGACAATTTTTCATAAAGCTGGTCAGGTAATGATGTGTTCCACATTCTTCATCAGTTTAACCTAAGGAATGGGACTGTTAATCAATTTTGCATTGAGTATGCAATCTGTTAACATAACTTCAAGCTCACCTTGTTATAGAGACGGCCTAGCTCGCAGGTCACAATAGGTTTTTGAAGAGCATCCTGTTTGATGGAACAGTGTCTCCATCGAAAGCGAAGTTCAGAATCTTTATCTTTTTGCTCAGGCTTCTTCTTCGTCTTCACCAACTCATCTCGACGTGGGATTGTGCCTCCATCACATCCCATTGCTCTGGCAGCTAATAACCTAACCTATACAGGCAACTTGGACCTAATACGAAAAATGCAAACCATTGACGGGCATTAGTTTTTTAAAATGATTACTGAATTCTACAGTGTCCACAAAGTCCCTTGATACTTCATTTCTTTTTCCTTCCAGTTCATAGAAACCATATATCCTATTGAAAGTTAATTGTGACAGACACTAGTCATTTTACTATATTAAGAGAAACTATGTGCCAGCATATAGGTTCACAAACTCAAGTGGAAAAAAATATGGGGGTAATTAAAACAGGCTTTTTTTTACATTTTGGAGAAGACTTACCAAGTGTGCAAGCTTTAATTGCTTGGAATAAAAAAAATAGTTTAATTCTGGAAGTATTACTGGTAGTAAATGATCTGGGCATCCTGGAAGCCAGTTGACCCTTCAGCAAGATGGCATATCAGCATATGCTGATGGTATCAGCTTGCTGCTCCTAAATTTTCAGAACACAACTTTCTCAGGGTCATGGATTGGGTGAGGATAAGACACAACATGGCCTCCACAAAGCCCCGATCTCACAGTCTCAGATAGTTTTTGGGAGATCATGAAGCAGAATTGTTCTCAGTGCCACATGTCCAAAGTGGATGGGTTGAAAACTGCCATCTAAGATGTTTTCTTTTCAATAAAACCTGTAACTCTAAGAAAATGTCAAATGCAACAGAAAAGGATTCAGTTATGCAAGAGAGCAATGAACAACATGCTGATGTCTTGGATGTGTAAAACATTGTTAGAAATGAATCATTAAGGTATCAAGAACTTTGTGGGCACACTGTAGATGCCAATGGAGAACTTGAATAAGTTCAGTATATCCCAAAATTCAAAAGCCTATCACTGACTGATAAGTCAAATTTTATTTTTTTTAAATATTACATGCTAAGGTTGCTATAGGAGCTCAATAGTAGGCATCATACGTTACATGAAAAACAATGATGGACTGCTTCCCATAGTTATAGACGAAAGATTCAAAACCTGAATCACCACAGCTACCCATGTAGAGCACCAACTAGATTTGAAGTAGGCCACACAAAAAAAATCACATTGAATTCACTTCAACCTTTGCACAGCTCAAGGATCCAATGGCTCCAAGGTTTTTTTTTTTTTACAGTTCAGTTTAGTCTATTTGGCATGTATAAAGTAGTGTACACTATGACAACCAGGAAAAATGAATAAAGAACACATAGGGAACAAAACACAACAGAAGGAAATGAAACAAAACTAGGGAACAAAAATAAAACAGAGGGGGAAAAACAAGGTAGAGGAAAAAGAAACAAAATAGATAGGGTTATGCACATGGAGGGAGAGAGCATTATGGATCAGAAAAATGAAATAAAGGGAGCACTATTGATTAGAGGCAATTCACATACACCTGAGAGTGTAATGGGGAGAGCCAAGGGAGTTAGGTCTGGAAGGATATCTAGAAGATGTTGTTTTAAGAGATTTTTTTTTCGCAATATTTGGACTTGTTTCAACAAGTGAATTTTTAATTTTGTCTGAAAGTTCACTCTAAAGTTTACAAGGCCTGAATAAAAGGAATTTGCTAAAACATTGTCTTAGTTGATACTCGTTTGAATTTAAGCGTTTCAAGGTTTTCTGTTGCTGATGATTAAGCGACCCAGAACAGGGTTTTCTGGTTCCGAGGAATGATGACTTTTAATACAGTGGATTATGGAAGGATATTTAAGATGGTTTTGGTGAAGAAAGTCTGCAGTTGTCTTAGTCTCAAATGACATCAACTATTTGAGTGCTTAACATGCTACTGAGTACTGAAGATTATTAATCTTTGGACTCCAAATCCTATCGTGTCTTTATTTCATAGTCACTGCGCCATATCCAGGTACAAAGCCTATTGAATTGGAATTTGCATTTATTTCTCATTGGGGGCATGGAATCGTGAGGTAACAATATACATGGCTGTACAAAGAGAGCTCGGCAGTGACTATAAAAGAGTTAACTTAGGCCTACACTTTATCCACAATAAACTCCTGGGATCCAGACCCATAGAAAGAGAATTTCCCCCAATATCACTTGTGGAGGCTGCCATGATTATCAGTGGGAAGGTTCGACCTTTTTCAAGATTCAAGATTCAAGATAGTTAGTGATATCAAGAGTCGATTTCGCCCATTTCGATATCACGTGTCGAGGTCGAACGTTCCTTAATTTTAGGGTAGGCCTAACCCTCTTAAAGCTAAATATTTTCTATTTTTGTTTCGTTTTTGTTTTTTTTTTGTTTTATTGTTTTTGATTATAGTGCATCCAAAAGTTTTTTTTAGAGAGATGTCACTGTAGTACGTATTACTTCCCATACTTGGGGTAACAATGGCCCTATGGTTGAGCCCACTTTACTCCCTTCGACATCATGTCAACGCGTCGGAGTAGGGGAAAATCTTTGACCCTTCAAGAACAGGAGGCCATGCTGAATATGCAAAAAGAGGGGAGGACAATTCAAGACACAGCGCGGATTTTGATGGTCAGCCCGGCGTAAGTTTCTAACGTTCGGAAGAGGAAACAAGCGAAGGTGATGGAGAAGAGGGGACCAAAGAGGATCCGGTTTTCGGCTATGGATTCCTTCGACATTGATGTCATACGTCGGGAAGTATATGCGATGTACGCAGAGACGGTATACCCGACTCTTGATTCCATACTTGCACGGCTCAAGAAGGAGGACGAGGATGGGGAAAATGTTCATTTCCCATATGGAAGAACATTTCTCCAACATATTTTATGCCAGGAATTGGGTTTCAAGTTTAAAAAGTTTGATCGGAAAGAGATGGTGATGCTGAAACCTCATGTTCAAGCTGCCAGGTCAGTGTTCTTGAACCAATATGCAGAAATA
>CAJPEV010004623.1:0-20510 GCA_905338385.1 Darwinula stevensoni | reverse complement strand
CCCAGGCCCTCGGAAATGAAAGGTCTGGGGCACTCGAGGTTTGCGGTATAAGAAGGTTTATAATAAAGTTATCACCAGACCCATTATGAACGAGGAAGCTCCATTACGAAAGCCAGCAAGGTGGAAGTGCAGAATTAGCTTAGAGTGCCGACATTCGCAGCACTCACCCTATGTACGAGGTATATTTGACTGCAGCTAAAGTGCCAAAAATTCCACTTGTTCCAACAATTTTACCTCCTTCCGTGTCCGACAGCTGCACTTTCCCCTCCATGAATCCCGAAATATAATCCTATATATTAAAAAACCTAATGTAGCTGCGTGCGTGCGTACGGATTAGGCCTACGACCCCTAGGGCGCAAGGCGTATGATGCTCTGCCATTCCAGGCCACAGGCCAGGCCATCCACGGCCTAATGCGACAGGCCTACAGGGTTATGCCAATCTAGGCCATAGGCTAGGCCATAAAAACTTTGGTATACTTTTAATCTACCACGTATTAGACGGCCAGCGTAGCGACCGCAGGCTGCTAGTACGTCGTTGAAAAGTACTTGCTATGCCCTTTCTAGCGATACCAAATTCAAGGTTGGCACAATTGCTTTGCCTCCTAATTTTCCGTTTCATTGCAACGCGGTTATATTCGCTTAATAATTTAAATAACTAAAAGCCACTGTAATAAATCTTAAACCAACTCATACATTTAAGAGTTAAATTGTTTAATTTCTCAAAAATAGGAAAAATGCTAGCAGAAAGGGCTGTACTCCATCAAAAATGCAATTTTCCCCATACCTCACAAATTTAAGTCTTCCTTTTTTCAACTGGAATTCAACAATTATGCAACGCTAACCTCATTCGTGCTTGAATTCGTTCCTTGTATTAGAGAGGAAAGCGTCCAGAAAACTCAAACGAGTGGCACTTCAATGCTAAACGTCGCACGAAAATGTCTATATTTCTGCAGGAAAATTCTGCAGTTGTAATACTTTAATTTCATTGAAATTTTCCATATTTGCAAAATATGAAAATCATTTCCGCTCATACAGAGCAAATGGTGATCAAAGAGGAAAAGTAAGAAAGCGCAAATGCTTCATAGCCGCCCCGCTTATTAAAAGGATTTCAGGCAGAAAAAATGAAGTGTAACGTTAAATTGAGCAAATGGACTATCAATGAAATACAGGGCTTTGATCATAAGATAACCATTATATCAAAAAGCGTATTATTTTTCATGTTTTACTTGTCCTTTAATTCATTGCAAAAAACAGGAGGAAATGGAGACCTGGGAGAAGCATGTCTCCCAGCTGTTCCCCAATGCGATGACCCAAATGCGGAGTGCATGGAAGGCACCTGTCAATGTAAAGATGGATACGTGGCAGATCCAGATACTTGCAGTGAGTTGGCAGTCAGATATCTAATAGATTCTGCATTTCATCCCTTCGAGACACCTCTTCCAATATTCCCTTCATATCCATGGGGTCCACCACGCTGTTGCTTTGAAGTCATCAAAATGAATATAATTTCCTTCCATATCCAGAATAGCTCCTCACTAGCGAGAGTTATGTTCTCCAAAGAAAAAGAGGATTTCATTATTAGGATTCTTTAAATTATAATAGTTTGAATGCTGGTTTCCATTATCCCTGCAGAGATGAAAGCTGGAGGAGAGTGCACGAACGCCCCAAATGATTGTGTGAACGACGCTATTTGTGGTGATGCAGATGGAGATTCTGTCCTCGAATGTGATTGCAATCCTGGATTCTCAGCCAACCCCGATGGAAAATGCCGTAAGTTCAAACCGTAAATCCAAAGGAATTGCATTTCAGAGCTGTGAGATGATTTATAACCTTTATACGCCCACTTGTCATGTTCGAAGAGCATGGAATATTCCTTTCAGCAATTACCAGGTCCGTCCATAAGTTCTCGGCCTCACACACCAACCAAGCACGCACAAATTGTTATTTCCCATCAATATTCAACATAATGAAGAATCATTATCAGTGGCATGCTGCCAACGATCATGCAACATTTTAATAACGGTTTCATAAGAATATTATTTTTGAAGTCAAACCATTCTTGCACGGTCGACTTCAGCTCAACGTCGTCACAAAAATTGCATTTCTGGAAGATTCCTTTTAATGAGTGTCCTTTCCTGAAAGGAAAGAGACTGGATATTTTCCCGTCCTGTCCGTCTGCGTGTCTGTGTGTCACACTTTGGTTGTCTGACGATAAGTAAGACCATATTGACCTGACCAATGTGAAAATTGGTAACCCGGTAGATATGAACAAGATATAAAGTGAGTTGGGTTTGTGGCGAATTTCACAAAATTGGCATTGTTAGCGCAAATTTTGGATTTGAAATTTAGTCATGGAGGGGAAGACATGAATACCCATGAGCTCTTCAGAATCTAGATCACAATGCGCATGCGGGTGCGACCCATGCCTTGGGCGCGATTCCGTGTCAGCAACTAAAGCTCTAAGTTCCCTTAGTGTCGGGTTGTTCCAACCACGCACAGCCCTCCATCCTCCCATCATCGTTTCATTGGCACCGTTTGTCTATCTTTACCAAATAGTAATTAGGAATGTGATATTTCATGGTCGTGGACCGGAAAGAGATGGCATTTCCTCAATTAGGTGACAAAATGCCGATCTCCTTAAATGAAGGGGGGCCCACTACTGGACTGGGCTTGCCCCTCTTAGATATGCAAACAGTCGGAGTCATCTGCAGAATACACGCTGAGTACATGGATCTGACTCACTATTGTCTGTTTCCAAATCTGAAAAAGACCTTAGAGGAATGCGTTTTGGTGACGATGATGAACTGAAATCGACTTTGCAGGAATGATTTCACACCAAGAAGAATATTAAAAAGGATCAAAAGAAGATTCCACGCTGTTCATGGAAACGTAAGGCGTGTAAAGGTTAACCTTTCCCAGGATCAAGGAAAGAAAATTGTCATTTGATGATGCGGAGTAATTTCTCTGGTAAATATCTCCTCTGAAGCAATTTTCATGTACGTTAGTCATTTGCTTCTATACTTGTAGTGAAACGAACTAACAACAGTCAAGATTACTGCTTTCCTCGATATGAGTAACTCAATTATTAAATATTTATTGAGTTGCTAACATCCATGGATTTTGCCCAGTTCAAACGAAATTACTACATATTGTCCCAATAAATGAATGCCTACGATATTCGTGCATTCCTCCCTTTGAATTTCAATCAACATGCACAAAGCAAGTGATAGAGCATGAAACCTTATAACTGTGAGAACGTAGAAAGGAAATTTTAACATTATCATGATACTCTAAACCTTAAATGTGTCATTGGATTCAATATGGATTTGTATTTGATCTTCAAAATGGGGAGTTGGTGCGCTTCAAGATCAATCTCAGTCAGAAAAAATTAATGCATATTTGGTAATATATATTGAACCATTATTCGTCTTCTAATGCCGTTCAATGTGCTATTATTTCAGTTGCACAAGGAGAACTCGGAGAAGTGTGCACCGACCTGCAAATACCTTGTGTCGACACGAATGCGGCATGCACCAATGGCACTTGTCAGTGCAAACCCGGATTCTCTGAAGATCCAGACAAAATTTGCCGTAAGTTCATGACCATGAGTTTAACTAAGAGATTCACAGCCTATCATTGACCCTTCAAATGTAAGTTACATGTGCCACACTAGTTTGGCTATCCAAGTAGCACACTCACAATGAAACAACATTGATTCAACGTTATTGCGTTAAAACAGCTAACGTTGAAACTACATTGGCCTGTCAACATTGATTCGATAATGAAAGTTCATTTTCATCAACCTTAAGGCAACGTTGACATCAGCAGTATATCAACATTGATTCAATGTTCAAAAGCAACATTGCAACGATGATTCAACATTTGCTTTTCAATATGGACTCTATATTTAAAAGTCATTTTCTTCAACCTTAAAGAAATGTTAAATCCACGATGGTTCAACGTTGACATGAGACAGGTCTCAACAGTCTATTCAATTCGTGTGCATAAACTGTTTCATTACTCAATTGCCGTTTGAATATTATCTTGACACAATTGCAATCCCCTGCTCTAAACTTAACATGAACTTCATGCTGAATTGAAAACGACACTTCCCGGTCCATATAACATTGATTCAACGTTGATTTGGTGTGGATCGAGTGTTTCACTGTTGAAGGTGTATACCTTTACGTTGAATCGAAATTGATTCAACGCGGTGACCGTCACGGTTTAGACACCCACATTGACTCAACTTTGAATTAATGCTGCACTATTCACGGTGGAAGTGACAACACTAAACCAACATCGATTCAAGGGATTCTTTCGCAGTACGAAATCCTTTGTTTTTTATGACAACTTTTATGATTTATTTTGTGTACTCCATCAGGGTTTGTTAAATGGTTTAGCCAATCGGCCAGAATGCATTTCGATCAAGGTGAATGCTTTAATTAAGGCAGATAAGAAGGTGGTTGAAATGACTCCTGGCGCAAATTCTATCGCAGCAAACAGGCTGAAGGCAGAAAATAAAAAGAAAGTATCGTATGCACCTGACATGTTGGGGTTTGTCAACAGGCAAAAGGAAAGTTAGAAAAAGAGATTTAATAAAAGTTATATATTTCCTTTTTATAATTAAAGCTAATAAATGCATTAACTTAAGACATGTTTAAATCCAGGCATGTATTTTCCTAATAAACGAAAAAATGTGTCCAGATGCTCTGGTGTGACCCTTAACACTGATCTTTAAGCTTAAGCTTCCTAGGGGTGCGGCACCAAGTCGACGGAGTTTAGTGGCCCTGTGACTGATGCATCACAGGACCGCCTAGGGTCATCAAGGTAATTTTTTCAAAAAAGGGGGCTTGATAGCCCCCTTTTAAGGGGGCTATCAAGCCCCCTGACTTCATCGTAGCGCCTAGGCCTTGTAGCACCAAACATCCCAGACGTTGAATCAGCATATAATCAATGTTGATTCCATGTTCAATGTTCAATTCAAT
This sequence comes from Darwinula stevensoni, assembly GCA_905338385.1. NCBI lineage: Eukaryota > Metazoa > Arthropoda > Ostracoda > Podocopida > Darwinulidae > Darwinula > Darwinula stevensoni. The sequence continues at coordinate 15,522 of CAJPEV010004623.1, read as the reverse complement.
GTTCAATTCAATGGCTATTAGGGGAAGTTCATTTTTTTACCTTTCCCGCTTTGAGACATTGGAAACGAAATATGAACACTTTTCGAAGCTCCATATCAGAGAGCTTCTAAAAACCACATCTTCCCTCTTGCATTAGATACGAAAGAAACCAGGATCGATGGAAAACTTTAAATCTCAGAGGGTTCTGCGTCACACTTTCGTTGTGTTGTAACTAAAACTTTTTTGGTCACCATTGAGTTATATCCGTGGAGTTCGGGCGTCAGTGGCTCCCCTGATAGCATGATGGGCTTATGTGACTCAAAGCAAAAGTTCAAAATCTGAACAAATATGGCATTTTCATCCCCGATATAGACACAGACGTGTTTGGAATGAGGCGTTGAATTGTTGTTGATTCGGTGTGGATTGAATGTATCAATGTTGTTACATCCCTGTTAAATCAACATAAATTCAACGCCGTGACTGTCACCGTTTATCCACCCACATTGGACCAAAATTCGTCTAATGCTGCACCATTAACGGTCGAAGTATCTGCAGTAAATGATTTTTGCAATATAAACTCCATCAGTGTTTGAAATCACTTCAGCCGATCTACCAGGAAGTATTTTCTTTCAAGAGGAACGTTCGATTTAGAGCAAATAAGACAGTGGCTAAAAATCACTCGCGTTTCGTCGTATCAAACGAGCAGAATGGCATTTACGGCTCACATAACTCTAACTCGGAGCTGGGATTCAAATCCTCACTGAATCAGACCTATTTCCCGATATAGGCACCTACGTGTTTGAGATAGGCCATCAAGGGCTTGGCGTATGAAAAGTAACGTGACGACACTAGCTAGTTATATTATAATTAATCTGGAACTGTAGTGGCAGCTGAAATCATTCCTGTTCTCCTTAATACAGAATTGTTTTTCTGGCACGTTCTTGATGGTACATGATCTTCATGTAGTGTTCCCAATATGAATCTGTCTTTCTTTTGCTGCGTAACATGACTACCTAAGTAAGGTGAATGATTTTGGTATGTATGGAATAATATATATTATCCAAAGAATGAACAGGCTCAAGTGACACGACGATGCTTCTGCCCCGTTTAGCACATAACATTGATTCAACGTTGATTTAGAGTGGATCGAATGTATCACTGTTGGAGGTTTATACTTCTTTGTTGAATCAACATTGAGTCAACTGTTTTGATTCAACATTGATTCGGCTGTCACCGTTCATGTACCCACATTGACTAAACATTGAATCAATGCTGCGCTATTCACGGTGCAAGTGTTAACATTAAATCACCCTCAATTCGATGGATTCTTATGCAGTAGTAAATTCCTTGTGATTTATGTCTACCATTAGGATTATTTTGTGTTCTCCCATCAGGGTTCGATGAATAGTTTCGCCAATCACACAGAATACATTTTGATGAAGAAAAATGCTCGATTTAGGGCAGGCAAGAAGGTGTTCGAAATTACGCTTGACCTAAAGTCTATCGCAGCAAACAAGCAAAGAGAAAAAAAGGAAAATTTATTGTGAGCATCTGACCTGGTGGAGATGTCTCAATACAAACGCAAAATAAGGAGGAGGAAATTCAATATTTAAAATATCATTAATTTTTTAAAATGCTAATTAATCGATTGATTCACGTGTTCAAATCAAGGCATTTTCCTTACTATTGAACGATAGTGTATTTTTGAGGCAGGATCGGTGTGCCCCCTAACACTGAACTTCAAACCTCAGTTTCTTAGGGATGGGGCACCTGAATCATGGAGTTTACAGTAGTGGCCCTATGACTGATGCACCACAAGGGCCACCTAGGGCCACCTGGGTAATATTTCTGCAAACGAATAATTCTCTTTACTTTTAAGGAGGGTATCAAGACTGACTTCATCAGTTACTCTAGTAGCACCTAATAATGAATCATTATCCACAATGCACAACAATCGATTTTACTTCTCCATAATTTTTTATGTAACGCGTGCTACACGAGTCATAATGCATCATATCTAATCCATATTCCATCTGTCCCAATTTGAAGAGGCCATTTGGTTGAGTTAATGACTCCCACATGCGGGCAGAAAAATAATATACTCTTTCAATGAATGTTGAAAGAGTGTACAACTGGATCATGGGGAAATTAGAACCATAGTAGAAATACCCGCCAGGAATATTGATATTTTCATGATATTCCAGACGTTTGTCTCTTTAATTTTCAGGCGATGCGCAAACAGAAAACATTCCATATGCAAGACATGGAGGGTGTATCAAGCGAAAACGTTTGCTTTCTCAAAGGTTACTGTTCAATCCAACATCTAATTCATTTCAATGTATTCTCATTTCAGAACCACAAGGACAACTCGGAGACACATGCCCCGAACTCGTAGTACCATGTGCCGACACAAATGCGGAGTGCACTGATGGCACCTGTCAGTGCAAACCCGGATTCACAGAAGATCAAAACCAAATTTGCCGTAAGTTTAAGAACAGGAGTTCAATTCTTGGAGATTCACTCCCTATCATTGATCCGTAAAACTTTAGTTATATTTGCCATACTAATGCCACTAACAGTTTGCAAAAGTATAAATGACATATTTACCTGTAGCTCCCTCATACCGCAGTTATTTTCAATGAAATCTGGTTTTGGATGGATCTCTAAGTGATCTGTAACGAGACAAAAAAAATTTTTCAAAACTTTTAAGGGAGATCATGAGCAAAAAATTTCGAAAAGACGCAAAGTTTTCCAAAAAAAAATTGCATTGCAAAGAAACATTCTCACAACTTTCTGCTTCCAGAAAAATATAGTTTCAGTATGTTCCAATCACGATTTCTCACATTTTTTGCCTGTATTTTGATAATAGCAAAAAAATTTTTGTTGAAGCACCCTAGTAGCACATAATATTGAATCAAGATTTTTCGATGTTGGTTCAATGTTATGTGCTACTAGGGCAACTACTATTTTTGAAAGGGATTTTTTTTCCAAAAAAACTAATTATTTTTTTCAACAGTAAGAAATGGGCATCAAGCTTTAGAAAGTCAACGAAAAAGCTGCATAAGAGTAGCTGAAAGGCGTGACATACAAAGCTGGAGGGTTTTAAGGTAAAATTTGAACTCATTGGTATTGTGAAACTTTTAAATTGGAACCTTTTCATGTAAATTTTAAGGGAGTTTCGATACAGAGACAACAGTAGTAGAATCCGTATAATCGGTTAACAAGGCCGAACATGCGAGCTGTCTTTATTATATGAAAACCAATCCAAAGCATTTTTCACATGCGACGCAATTTGATCATTACATCTGTGTAGGATGTTATCTTGAAATAATCGAATTCATCACCACATTACTTTATTATTCGGCATGTTCTACACATTGATGTAAAAATTAATAATGACTATGGGATCCTTTTTCACCTTAACATAGTAAAAAATTGAGCATGTTTAACAATCATGGCCTACGTAGTTAGGCAAAAGGAGGCCATTTTAATACCATGTGGTTACCCAAGCTTTCTAGTACCAGCATGAAAAGGTCTTTTTTACATCACGGATGGGGTTTTTGAGAAGAAAATATTGTTTTCCCCATATTTTCTTAGGCAAAGATGAAATTTCTCAATTAATATCAAATTAGGCATGAATGATTTTAAAAAATGCCAAATGACACCGAGAGATACATAAATGAATGCCATTTTGGAAAATATATTTGATTCAAGATGGGATTCACGCTTAACTATCGAAAAAAAATCCCCAATGTAGACGATATCTGCATTTTCGATTATTTTGAAAATTAAAAAAGAAATATTTATAATATAAAAATCGGGTATCTTTCCATATGCCTATATAGTACATACTTTTAAGTAAGCGATACATTATTTTTAACAACCTATGTAAATTAGTTTAGGAGATGCAAAATGCACCTAAAGTTGGGGAAAACAGCACCCAAACAGCATGTTTATGTAAATTTCACGTAAAATGAATGTACATTTTTTTTCCACTTTATATCATTTTTATGCAAACCGTTGTCAAGAAAAAGTCAACATGTTTGCAGAAATGTCACCTCTGTGATATGTAAACGGTGATATAAAACTAACGTAAATTTTACGCAAAATTGACATTCCCATTTGCATCCCAAACTGCTTGTTTCCATTCATTTCACGTAAGATTTATGTTAATTTCCCGTTGGCATTCATGCGTGTTTAACGAGCCAATCAGTACCGTTTAAGAGAAGTGATATACTGAATCTATTATTCCTTTACGTTCTGCAGAACTCTAAGGTGGTTGGACGAGTACACGAGTACACATCCTCTCCAGCACTCAAGAGTATAGCTCTCTTCCTTTTAGGATAGAGAAAATGTAGTACTTGAGGGGCTGGGATTCTACTCTTCCCTAATCCCGTGCACTGCTGTAATGAAAAGCTTAACTTCAGCATTTAATGATTCCCTGAGTCATATATTATTTAAAAATATATATATTATAATTTCATGTTTTCTATATATATATTCGTGGAATGAAAAATAATAAGTAGAAGGATGGTAAGAAAACATGATACTATATCAGGAAAACCAGCACTTAATAGTATTGTAGGATGCAGGAAACAAGGGTTCCATCTAGTGAGGAATCTTGGTACTGCAAATGCAGGATGGTCAGCTAAAGTTTCATATGGATGGTGTGGCGCTAATTTTTCATAAACTTGATATCATGCAATTCACATCAAATGGAGTGATGTCTAGTTTAAGTAAAATACACGTACACTTTGGTGACGTAAATATAGGAACGTAAATTTTGCGTAAACATGATGTCATTTTCGTGGCAATCGCAAGAAATTTACATTGTTTGCAAAGAATTGATATCTTGTTTACATAAACACGCTTCTTGGGCGATTTGAAAAGTCACCCTTTTTAGAGCCCTTCCCTCATGAATTTTTTCTCTGTAACCACCATAGATACAGAAGTGAATAGTCTACCATATGTCATCATATGGATGGAAGGACTACATATGTTTGAAAAAGTCGAAGACTGTGACCTGATGTGAAAACTATGGACTTGGCTGATTATTTAAATCAGGCAAGCTATCATAGTATACTTTTGACTGTCAAAATACGAGCATGCACATTCCTGATACCTCTAAAAATGTATTTTTTGAGCGTCTCTTGTTGAGATGGATGGATTGGAAGAAATTTTTCAAATAAATAAGTCCCTTATGCTTTTGTGAACTTTAAGTTCTGCTGAATTTAGTTTCTGTGTTGCTTCTTTTTGTTCTTGGAATGAGTTATTTTGAATTGCGGGTTTCGACTTTTCCATCACCCTATATTATATTTTCAAAAAACTTGCCTTAATCTCACTTGATGATGCCTTAAGAAGAGAGGTTGCTTTTTCAAATAGCAAGCTTTTGCAATATTTTAATCAATACCATATATTGGACCGCCAAAATCGATCAATCAGAAAGAAACTTGAAGGCGAGAAAAAGGTGATGTCCAGAAAAATATTTGGACGCATAGTAACCAATGGGACGCTTTATTCCCGGACGATAAACGAAGATAGAGGACATGTCCGGGAAGAGCAGGACATATGGTAACGTTATCCAAGCCTCCTTCGATGATATCGTCTTTGAATGTTTGAATGGTATCTTTTACTACACAACTGTATGAGCAGAAGATATTTTTGAATGGAAACATGGAATTGAATTCAGTGGAATCTAATTCAGTTCATATTGGCATCTTCTTGCCTATTCTTTTATTATTAATAATTCAATTTCTTAACAGGTCACATTATGCAAGACTGGCATAAAGCCAGTCATTAAAAATCAAGGGAAGATTTTCAAAGAATCTGTCTTTAATTTTTTCTTAAAACGATTATTTAGACCAAACCACATGTATATTACTTGTCTTCAGTGCATATAGAGCATATACCAGGTTTATACATCTACATATAACATTTTCAGCTTTTTATTGTATGGAATTTTTGTGACATGCATATTATTGCCGGAATTTCTAACTTCGCCTATAAACTTAACAACTTAGTCATGTGCATCTCATAGCAAACTAATATCGGCCCAATCGTCCAATGACAGTACAAAGCAGAAATTAGTATTAAAAAATTAGTACCCCAGGAGATGAATGCAAAAAATTACAATGTTCAATAAAATGATCAGTCCCACAGGTAGATACTTCTGTGCCACGTTCACATTTTCTAAAGCTAAGCTTTAGAAAGGGGAAGAGTTACAGTAGGAGAATTTGTTCTCCGAGGGAATGCATCTCGAAATCATGATGTTAATGGAAACACTGGCTGACCAGTGGAAGACTTCCACAAATTTCGGGTTAGCCCGGGTCAGATGTGTCAAACTGCCGACCCGATAGTTGATTTTGTCCTACCCGTGAAGTCCTCTTCAACAGCTGGTTTTGAAACAGCACAGACATGTTTAACCTGTTCGCAATTGAAACTTTGGTGTAAGAATTTCAAATATGGACCCAAACACACCCGAATGGTTCCATTCGGAGCCCGTTTATTCAAGTTTGATGCTTGGCCTAGGCCAAGGGTGGATTACGCCAAGCGGGTAACGCTATCGGGAATTCACGAGGCCCGTCAGCGGCCCTCTCAATGCCATATGCAGCAAGCTATTCGAACATTGTGCGTCTTCCGCACCCCTTACCCACGGGGGTATTTACACCTCAATGAGGACTTTCCCGCGTGGACGTGTAAAACATTCCGGCGTATAACACTTGGAGTCCCCTTTCATCTCGCTGGAAGAAGGTTGAGTTCCTCGCCGGGATGAGATCTCCGCCCTATATTGTACAGTATTAATCGGGATTCCGACCCCTTTATCGATCGGAACCCCATCCTCAAATCAATTGACACTTTTCCCATATCAATCGCAACCCTATCCGTATCGTCTGTCAAGTCCATCTCATCCACTTTTCATGTACGCCTATGAGTGATACACATCGATTAAGAAACGGTATGATTACGACGCTGCCGATGGCCGCTTTACGATCCAAGGGTGAGCGCTCCCGTTCTATCCCATCTAGATGGGATACCGCCGCTTTCACTCTCGGGGGTCACTCCCGTTATGAGAGTGTCAATTAATATGAGGAAGGGGTTTCGATAGATAAAGCGATCTGGATCCCGATAAGTATAGGGCGGAGATCTGATCCCTGCGAGGAAGTAATCCTTCCTCCAGCGGGATAAAAGGAGACTCCAAGTGTCTCACCGCAGTGACGTTTTGCATGTCCCCGTGGGATAATCCGCATGGAAGTGAGAACACCCCATAAGTAGGGGGGTGGGGCGGGGTGTTCGCAAGACGTACAATAACTCCGGTTCACGGGAATGGATCAGACAACTGCGTTGGCCTGACAAAAAAGTGTAAGTTCCAGAGAGCGAGACAGCCACTCAGAGCCAGGCATATCGCTGCGGACATACAGGCGCCCAAGCGTAGTTTAGTAGGTTAGATACCCAAGTAGCCACGGGTGATCCAAAACTCATCCATGGACAGTCCAGTTGTCCCGAGATGGGTATAAGTCTGGAGGCGGTCGTCCTTTGGATGTACATAGGATGCCATCACCATGGATCTATATATTTTCATGCATTCTGAGCTTTATTCGAGCAGAATTTCCCTACCTCGAACACTCAATTAGTTCCTTTTCATTGTCTGAAGGTTTTATGGAATGGCGTTACGAGCATCCAATCATGGGATTTATTTTGTTCCTTTTTTTCTTCTAATCTCCCATCTTAGGTCCCAATCCAATAACTTCAATCAATATGTAGATAGCGTGGTATTATAATTGGACCAGTACATGATTTCATTTAGATTTCGACATTACCCAAGTAACCATTTTGATCCAAAATGAATCCATTGGACATACCCTCATGGACACTTCCACATCCAATGTATATCCCTCTCGGACATCCCATGAATGACTAAATGTCTCGTCCAAGGATAATCCTTGGACATGTACATTGGATGTCCGTTTCTATGGATCCATTGGAGATTCCCTTTGGGAAAGCTTTTGGATCACCATTGAGAGGTGCAGCGATAGTAATCCCCAGGTAACTATGGAGCATAATTTGCATGCTCATGAATATTCGCGGTGTGGGAAAGAACCATTACCGGCAAATTGACAATCTCGCCCTCTCACGTTCCTTGGAGGAACTAGGATAGGAGTCTTGGGTTGGAAAGGGAAGTATTATTTGAGCGAAACTTTCCAAATTCCATGTCCTCATCTCTCAATCAGGAGTCTGTTTCCCCCATCGCCATTGGCGGCATGGTTCATGTGGAGAAGGAACGGACTTACTTGATAAGGGGAACCACACTCTCACCATGCAATGTGAAAGAATTGCCGTTGGTCTCCTTGAGCTATCTTACGTCTCTCAATGAATGAATTATTTAGAATGACTTCTTTCCTTAGGTTTGTACGTGAGAAATTATCGAGTAGAGGATGAAAGCTTACGCAGAAAAATTCGTTAGCATTTTAGGAATCGGGAGACATACAGCGGCAGGATGACTGCGACCTCGCTTATATTATGGGAACTTTCTATTCTTTGAATAAACTGCTAGATGTCAGGTCAGATGGAAGGCCTCGAAGGGGCAGGGATTCCATCCTAAGACATCCAATGGAAGACAATAAGAAGTTGTCCTTGGAGGTCCCATTGTTGGACGTCTAATGAATACCCAAAGAAGGACTGAAACATCGTTTTGTTCGTATTATCGAAATCAAAATGAAATCATGCACTGGTCCAATTATAATGTCACACTATCTACATGTCACATGCAAGTTGACCCTGCCATGCAAGTTAAACTTGCACGATGAATTACTATGCAAGTTGAACTTGCAAAGCCAAATCGTCGTGGGTTAACTTGAACAGTCCACCACTGCGTGCAAGTTGAACTTGCATGGGCAAACCATTGTCTATGTTAACCCGTATTGCACATTTTTGTGCAAGTTCAGAGAAGCACTTCATCTCGGCCAGAATATGCCTTCGACCACCGGCACTTGCTTCATTTTCAAACCAGCGCATCAAACAGCATGATATGAATTAGTTGATCACCCTAATGAATAAATGAAGTAACTGCTTCATGATGTCAAATTGCCCATGATTAAAGAATCTGCAACAACTTTGTCAATGTCTGCATTCAAGCCTTTCTGTTAAGCACACCTTTTTAATTCATCTGTTGGAACACATCCATGACCCGTGGTATCGAAAGTTGCACTGGGTATTATTGGCTACGCACTTACACCTTTTTTTTTTATTTATATGCATTGTTCGCAATGGCGTATTTTAAGGGGGGCAAGAGGGGGGGGAGCAGCTGCCTCCCTTGGTGCTCCTGGGATTGAGTCTGGCGCTCCCTTAGATGTAATAATTTTTTCTCCGCATATAACTTGGGTGGGATTTGGCGCCCCACCTTCGCCAGACCCTTTAACCAAAATACGCCACTGATCGTTCGCCTTTCTCACAAGCTCCTCTTCATCCGTCGAAGACTAGGATGCCCTAGTGCTTGAGGATGGTCTTCCCATGCTCCAGCCGGGTTTTCTTCTCATAGATCTTTGACTTCAGCGACGAGCCTCTCGTACCTATCTATCGGTAACACTGTTGTTGGGAGACTCGGTCTTCTCTTAGAGCTCCAAAAGATAATCATTGAACGGAATTTTCGTGCCTATTATCACGGATTTGAAGGACGTTTATCAGAAGGAAACCACTAGAGCTGTTAAAGATACGAGAACGTTCACTCTCACTTGTATCGCACAGTGAATAAGGCTGTCAGTAAAAGCGAAAGGATGAAGGCACCTCCCTTATCGTTTTCCCAAGGCCAGGCGCACTACATGTAAGTCTTATTCTTGATTTTTTTTAAATCCTCGAAATGTATATCTCCCAGGGTCAAGATATCCCTCCTGAACTTGCACAAAATTTCATCGTGTGGGTTAACTTGCATAAGAAAGAATGCATGGAAGTTAACATGCATGGGGAAAATTGGACGGGGTCAAGTTGCACGGTATATTTTATGCATGTTCAACTTGCATACGACATATACATTGAAGTTATTGGGTTGCGACCTAAGATGGGATATTAGAAAAAACGAACAAAACAAATCCCAAAATGATTGGATCCTCGTAACACCTTTCCATAAAACCTTCATTCAATAAAATGGAAATAATTGAGTGTTCGATGTAAGGAAATTCTGCTCGAATAAAGCTCAGAATGCATGAGAATATATAGATCCATGGCGATGGCATCTTATGTACATCCAACGGACGACCGCCTCTGGACTTTTATCCATCTCTGGAAAACTAGACTTTCCATGGACGAGTTTTGGATCACCCTTGGCTACTTGGGTAGCCTAACCTAACCTAACTTTTTCAAACCCTTTAGATTGGAGTAAACGTGCCATTTTATTACTCTGCAAAGAACATTCTTTCAAATGATACATGATTAATTGAATTCGGTTTAGGGGCCAAAATAACATTATACTGGGCATCCTCCTTTATGCTCCACAGCTACCTGGGGATTATTATCGCTGCACCCCTCAATGGTCATCCTAAAACTTTCCAAAAGGGTATCTCCAATGTAACTAAAGAGACGGACATCCAGCAGGCCATCCAATGGACATGTCCAAGGATTTTCCTTGGACGAGACATTTAGTCATCCAGAGGATGTCCGAGGAGGATATACATTGGATGTCCAAGTGTCCACGAGGATATGTCTAATGGATTTATATTGGATCAAATTTGCTACTTGGGCAGTGGCGAGTCATGCCATTGGTTCAAGTGGAGACGTGGCCCTTTGCTTCAGACTCGGTCGAAGGGGACAGAAGAAGGAAGTTCCAACAGAAATGGTGCGAGTGATTTGATTTTAATTTCCATCAAACAGAGCACTTGGATATTTATCTAATAGTCATCAACGATGCAAGCTACGTCTCAGTTGCCAACCTAACGAGTTGTCTGCAAAGAAACTAAGCCACAACTCTGAGATTTCTTTTACACAATATCCAATTTTTTCCTTCAAACGACGAAGTGGAGTACATTGGAATTCAATAAAAATTCTCATCTGAAGATGAAATCCAACCCAGGAAAGCGTCAGGCGGTACTGGCTCTTTTCCGCCCAGGACAGAAACGAGAAGCACTGGACGCATTCAGTTGTTACCCGCGCTATGACACGAATCATGGCAAGAAGCATTGAATGCATTCTTTGATGGTGCACTAAACTTGACCCGAGTTACGTGCTATGACCCGATCTGAGAGATCGAGTCAATTCCGTGGCAAGTGTAGGTATCCAGAATCGGGAAACGTGAATGAAGTTTTATTTTTATCTCTGGCTTAGGTGCCCTCCCAAGCACCATGTTTACGTAAACATGATATCAATTTTTTTGCAAACAATGTAAATTCCTTGCGGTTCATATTTTTTTTTATATAATTAACATATAATTAACACAATAACATATTTTTAAATAATATATAATACTCAGGGAATCATTAAATGCTGAAGCTAAGCTTGGTATTACAGCAGTGCACGGGATTAGGGAAGAGTAGTATCCCAGCTCCACAAGTACTATACCTTCTCTATCCTTCATGGAAAAGAACTCTAAAAATGTATTCCTTCTCCCGAGGTCCTAGTACGGGAGGAGGAACTAGTGGTACTCTTGAGTCCTGGTGAGGATGAGTACTCGTGTACTCGTCCAAGTAACCTTGCGTTCCAAAGTATGAAAAGGAACGGGAGTCAATCCCCTTCAAAAGTACGAATTAGCTTGCTAAATACGCATGAATTTTAGGGGGAAATTAACATCAATTTTACGTAAAATGAATGTAAACGTGCTGTTGGGGATGTAAATGGGAATGTCAATTTTACGTAAATTTAACGTTAATTTCATATCACCGTTTACATATTCCAGAGGTGACATTTCTGCAAACGCGTTTACATTATCTTGATGATGGTTTGCGTAAAATATATATAAAATGGACCAAAATTTACATTCAGTTTACGTAAAATTAACATAAACATGCTGCTTGGGCAGTATCTTTGAGTGGCACAATGATGTATTAAACAAGAGGACATGCTGAATCGCCCAAAATATGATAATATTGTAGGATTACCAGACGTCCTGGTTTTATTGGGACATTCCTGGTTTTTCAGACTGTCTCAGTTTGAATTTTCCATTGTGGCGTCCTGGCTTTTCCGCATCGAAGGACTAACGTTTGAGCTTTTCTTGAAATTGTCCAGGTTTTTCTTGAAAAAAGCAGGTCACTCTACAACAGGGGAGTAGCTTCAATATTCCATTTTCAATGGTCCTCTCAACTAGACAGTGTTGATTCGCAATGAGTGCGCTACATAGGAATTTTTTTCTCGACCATCTCGAGCGAGATTCACCATCAAACGCTTAATTCCTCGTCGATCATGTTGGGACAGGAAAACATCATACTTGATATTGTGGTTTTGACATGGCTTGGGAATAACCTACGAGAATTTTAAAAACGTCATACTATGTAATATTGCTTTGAAATTTAAGCGATTTCGAAAATGAAAATTTAGAAACATTAATCAGTTTCTTTAGATGTCCATCAACAAGCTATTCCATATTTCGCTGCCCAATTTTTCTTATATCTTCATTCCCAAGAAGCACACTCACGGGGAATCAACGTTGATTCAACGTTATTACGTCAACGCAGCTAACATTAAAACCACATTGGCCTGTCAACATTGATTCGACATTGAAAGTTTATTTTTATCAGCAACTGAAACAACGTTGATATCAACGGTACATAAACTTTGATTCAATGTTCAAAAACAACATAGCAACGTTGATTCAACATTCCCTTATCAACGTTTACTTCACTGTGAAAATATATTTTCTTCAACCTTCAAAAATATTAAATGCACAGTGGTTCAACGTTGATATGACAGGTCTCAAACAATCTGTTTCATTCGTGCGCATGCGCCATTTCATTACTGAAGTATAATACACTTTCGTCCATTAATAAGGTACATGCCTAGATTTGAGCCCTTTTTATTTAAGTCAATCGATTTATTAGCTTAAAAAACAAGAAATATGTGTTTTTTTTATTGAATGTAATTTTTTTTTCCATTTGTCTTTAGACAACTCCACCATGTCAGATGCACACGAGATTGTTATTTTCTTTCTGCTTTGCACTTGTTTGCTGCGATAGAACTTCCACCATCCGCCATTTCAGCCATCTACTTCTCTGCATTTTTCTTCATCGAAAGGCATTCATTGGCTAAACTATTTAACGAACCATGATGGAGTACACAAAAAGGTAGACACAAAACACAATGGATTTTGTATTGCCAAATAATCCATTTAATCGACGCTCTTTTAATATTGATACTTCCACCGTTAATAGCGCAGCATTGAATCAATGTTTAGTCAATGTGGGTGTATGTGACGGTTGCAATGTTGAATCAATGTTTATTCAACATGGACGTACAAACCTTCAACAGTGATACATTCGATCCACACCAGATCAAAGTTCAATGTTATTTGCTACCTGGATATGTCTTCAATACATTCTAAAGTTTAACTTATGAAGAGCTTGTATGAGAATGTTGAGAATTTAATTTATGGAAATTAATACTATAATCCAAATTATTCCAGTAAAGAAAGTGAGTACCTACTTTAAAGAAAATGGACGCTTTATATCACGCACTATGCCAGTTCAAACTTAATAGATAAAAAAGTGTGCCCTACAAGCTCTCTGGTGCGAAGCACATTTCATCTTAGCCGGCGACCGGAAATCTATGCTTGTCTTACCTGCCTCTTTTTTAATACCAATGACCCTGTCAAAAGCGTCCCAGTTCAGTGGCGTGATGCATGCGTCGATGATCATTTCAAAGGTTACCCAGTCAGCTTTCTTAAAATTCCATCTTGGTTCTGGCAACGATGCTATGACCAGGAATTGGAAATAACTGGCCTGTGGTTGCTATTTTGGAATTTTCGAGGATGATTCCTGAGGCTCTGATGACGTTTCCATGGCGATCTTTTGAGAGGAAGCACAAGTCTATTGTGTATTCCTTCTGCAATCTTGCTGAATGAAAGGTGCCTTGATCTATTTCGTCGAAAAAAAGGATTATATTCCCGTTAGATGCCCAATCGCTTCCACGGCGTTGTTGATGCCTACGTCGCTCCACAATGTGTGGTAGATATTAAAGTGTCGCAGGTGGATGGTTTGGTGGAAGTGGCGGGTTGGGCCACTCCAGTGGTGGTTTGAACACGCTAGTGATGCTGAGTTCACCAACACGTATGCATGTTGCTGAAACTCTGGGAGTGTGTGTGTTGAAGTTCGATGCAATTGTCCAGACCTAGTTTGACATAAGTGGTGAGTCCATATTTAGAATGATTGTTAAAGGCGATGTGATCAAATCCTTCAATGCGTCCTCTTACGCGCATTAATAGTGGATGTGTTCGATATGAGCATTTTGAGAACCAGGCAATCAAAACAATGCTTCCGAAAGAGATGTTCAAGATACACGAATTTGGCGTTTAAAAAAACCGTCGATGTTAAACGTTGGTAGGGTTGTTTTGGACATGGGTACCATGAATTCCATGGTTATTTTGCACATTTCATGTGGATGACGAAATAAATTACAATTACCGCACAGAGCTGTTGCAAAGCTGTTGAAAAAATTATAAGCCACTAGAAGTGTCATGGACAAGCCACGTTCATGTCGACCTCAAGTATCTCGAGAAGAGCGTGTAAATGTGCTGGCGAAATTGTTAGCTAATCCAATAAAATCACCATGAAGAAAATCTTTGGGAATTGTAGTACCAGAAGTATCTCCAGAAAATCTTTAAGAAGGAAAATGTTCACCCTTACAAGTTAAAAATCTTGCATAAATTGACAGAAGATTATCATGATCGTCATATGAAAATGCGCCGGTGGTTCATGGATCGCTTCAAAGAAAATCCCAAATTCAGCGAAAACTGTGCCCTTTTCAGCGACGAAGCTGAAACTTTTATGTAACTTTTATGAAACAAGCTAACTTTTATGTAAGTGGTGAGGTGAACCAGCAACATATGAGGTGTTGGAAACAAGAAAATCCATTTGATTTTTTCCATGACACTTCCGGTAGCTTTGAATTTGTTCAACAGCGCTGTGCGATATGTTATTTCTTTCAGGGTGAATTTCGTTGAAGTGATCTGCTACCATTTTATAATATATGTATCATAATGTAAATAACCAACCCTCGCGTCCACATAGCAATATCAATTCATACGTTCTTCTTTAGTCAAAGACATTTTTCTCAGAAGGTTATCTCCAATGAATAAAAAATTTATATTAATATACTGTATATCCCATGTTTCAAGACTTCATGACCACTCTCGTAAATGTTAATATTTCTTGGTTGGGGGGGAGGGGAGGGTGGATGAAGCAACCAGAGGAAAACTAATCGTTTTCCTCTTTATCCACCCCCTTCCACGTCCTCCTCACCCCTAATCATCCGGTTTTAAAAATGCCTGATGAAGGAGACTCCTACTCCCCAACTGAGATGCCCCTAAGGAGGTCGGAGTCGCAAGCGGTGTCCCTCAAGGCGAGGTCCTTG
>CAJPEV010004622.1:0-10709 GCA_905338385.1 Darwinula stevensoni | reverse complement strand
ACATTCTGGGATTCAGCGAGATATTGTGAAAAACGATAGAAACGCATGTCAGACGAAGAAAATTAAAATAACCAGGAGGATAATTTTCCTTCATGCGCTCATTCTGTTTCACTCTCTAAATCGCCGTCTCCTCCCAGAGGCACAATGACGCGATTCATGATGTTGACGGTCCCCAAAGGGAATCTGGTCTCTTCCTCGACATGATAGACTGTAATGTGAGGCTGGAATGTCATTGATCACTTGACGAATCATTGCCAGGGCATCGGAGTCTTTCAGGGGTCTGGGGTATAACTTCCTCAGTTGTCTTTTTTTTTGTTCAATGACCATTTATTTGTACAGCATGCCCTTTACAGAAAGAGGATACAAGATGGGAAGGAGTGGAATATACAATTTGGGGATATAGAAAGGTGGTTTGTCTTAAGTTGTGGTTAGAGTCCAGGTCTTGGGGTTGGGTGGGTCCGCGGCCAGCCACCAGGTGGTGTCAGGCCAGGGGTTGCTGAGGGAGGTAAAAGATTTATCAGTCGGCATGGTCATTGTGGGGGTGGTTTTCTTGTTTTATAGTTTTTTTTAGTCATTTTTTGGGGGTTTTTCAAGACTTAAAAATATAAAAAAATAAAATTTTTATGTATTTAATAGTAATAGAACCTCCCTAAAATCATTACTGTCATGTTTTGTACAGCTAGAATAATAAAATATTTGTACGACTACGCATCATTCGCTCATGCCATTCACACTTCCTTTCGCTCGCACTTTCAGTCTGTCGCTCACTCAGTCATACATGCATTCACTTATGAAAAATATGAGGGAGTGTGGTGGAGTGACTTAGCTTGGGTCATGGGGGTGGGTGTAGGGGTTGCTGATTCTGTAGTTCAGGACAGCTCGGGAGGGACTTAGTCCTGAAAGGATTAGTACAACACATCTTAGGCTATGATGTAATGCATGTTAAGAATGCAGCCGGGACAGGAGGAGTGTAGCGCTCCTTTCCCTCCTTATGGTGTTTCTAATCAAAATATAATGGTAGGAGCGCTGGTGGGAGCTGAGAGGGTGTAGGCTAAGATCCCTGGAGTATCTGGCAGGTGGAGTGTCTAAGGTACACGGCCTAGGGTTCCTATGGAACCCTTCACTCAAGGATCATAGGCCCTTTGCAAACAGCTCAAATAAATAGAGTTAAAAATGCTCATAAATAATTTTAAATTTACTCTTGCAAGATGTATAAAAATTAGATTCTTTGAAAATATATTAAGATTACTTTCTCTAAAAAAAAAGTTGTACAAGTTTAAGATCACCAAGTAAAAGATCACAGAGGGATATCACCCAACCCTAATTTAACAGGATTAGGGGGAGAGTCCGGCCGATAAGGCAACTGAGCTCTTTACCCCGGGAGGGTAGAGCAAAAAGGGAAAGGCATTAAAAATTGGGAGGTGTTGGGCCGCAGAGAGGATAGGCCGGTCGCCCTTGCACTCCAAAGTTTTATAAAAGGTCTCTGTTGTGGCTGACCGAAGAGATGTGATTGTAGACTGTGGCTAGAAGATGGAAGCAACAAGGCTCGATTTCTCTCGTCGGCTGTGAGGCGTGCTATCCTTTCTTCTAAGCAGGTCCCAAACACACTCCTCCCGGAAAACCTTCCCGGCTTCCTCGATTTTTCTCACCGGTTGCTTGATCCTCTTCTTGTTACACCGTTTACCCCAGCACTTATTAATTTTCGGGTCTTTCACAATTTCATTACATGAGCTCAAAGGTTACTTTAAAGATACATAGAATATGTGTCAATATTAACCACCATTCAATATTTTAAACTCAACAAATGAATTACATCAAAGCCAAACAATGCCAATTACAAATATGGCGACGTCCACGGTCTTACAGACCGGGACCGCGGGTCCGGGAAAAAAGTGGCTAGATTTACATTTCCTCCCCTCTCTGCAAAGGTCTCGTCCCGAGATCCAAACTGGGACCAACAAATGATAACAAGGGAACTAAATGCAAGTAAAAAACGTTCAAACAATGGGCAATAACAAAATATAAATTCTTAATATTCAACAAACACATTACTGGCTGACTCGAAGTCAGACCAATAAATTCCAGAGGAAGCACTAACAGTGGTGACTTTGATCCAACATAATACTAGAAGGTCCAATAATCCAGAACGACACAACATAAAAGCCAAGTAAACCAATGCCAGGTTGCCTGCTCCAGGACAAAAAAAAAAACTCACGTATGGCAAACCATGGCTAGGTCAATATCCAGGACGATACAACAAATACATTTTTGCCTCATGATGGGCTGAGAGATCCAAGACGGTACAAAACACAAATCAACATCCATCTCCATCTCGATTAACAGGGTCTGAGAAGTGAGTAGGGATTTGGCAGGCCGCAAGGGATCTCTGTCCTCCACCCATACTCTAGATTGATCCCTAAAGGAAAAAGGACATCTCCGAGGTTACACTCTTTTACACATTCCACACGCTGTCCATCATCAAGATCCAAAGCAGGCCATATACTCAATTGTTTAGGTATGATCCAACACTTCACTGCTTCCTATAATGACTCAGGGTATAAGTTAACCATTATGGAATAAGTTACTATGCCAAGGAGAATGAGAATTGACAATTAAATGCTAAGTTTTACTTTCCAATCTTAATGCAACATTTAAATTATTACATTTCTTTGCACTACATCAGGGTTTCTTTCGTAGCATTACATGTCAAGTTAACAAATATTACAATAGGGTTTACCAAAGAATTAAGCAAAGTCACAGAGAGTGAGGAAACTACTGGTGGCTTAGCAGAGGGATTGCTGGCATTCAACTGATGAATCATCTCCATGGGTGGGACTTCAGCAGGCCGCAAGGGATACCTGTCCTCCACCCCAGACCCAGAGGAAGATCTGAAACAGAATTACTATTAGTCCAAAAATCATAGAATAATCAAATTTAGAGAATTTCAAAAGGGTAAGAGAAACTGGATTCTGCTCTTGGGCTTCGGATGGGCCACCAGGAATCTCCATCCTCCACCCTTGGGGGGGGGGGAGAGGAGTCGCTTTTAGACCGGAATGGCCTCAGCCCGAAAATTCCGTCTAAGGTACTGGCCGATTTGATCCAAAATTTTACAATACGCTGTCAACTTTGCAGCTGACAGTGTTGGATGCAGATGGGGTCCACCTGTCTCTGGGCCGTATCCGCGAAACGCGGTCTTCTCCCAAAGGAGAAGCCGGCCCTGGAATCGGGGTTCCCGGACACAACCATGAAGAATGCTGTTGAATTCTCTACGTCTGGTATCAACGTCCAAACGTCTTTCCCTGGCAGGTCGAAGAATAACACAGGGATTCCTGGAAGCCGGGGACTTGCGTGGGTGGGCCTTCAAAAGGACCAGCCGACGAGCCCCGTTCTCCAGGAGATAAACAACTGCGAGGACTTCCTCGATAATTTGGGTGGGGGTCTTATCCACCTCATTCTCCCCAATGTGGAGAATGACGAAGGGTGGGATGGGTTTCCCCCATCTCCCTCAAACGGGCCAGCAATCCCTGGGCATTTGCTCCCTCCGAAATACCCGGGAGTTCGTCAGACATCCGGGACACGAAGGAATGCCCTGTAATCAGGATGGTGGTAAGGGAGGGCATTGCCTGATGTTCATTGGACCGAGGCCCACGAGCCCTTCTTTTTGGGACCACAGTCCCGAGGGGAGTATAGGGCAACTGTCGGTTGCCTTGATTGGCATACCGTCTCCAGGTCGCCATCAATCCTACAAAAAATAACTAACGCTACAGTTGGAATCACCATATGGCACTAAGCATTTTAAACAAGGCTTTCATAGGCTTCCAGACAAGTATTACATTTTTGTACAGACATTGCAAGAACAAGTTGAACACCTCGTTCCAAATGGGTATCAAAATCAGGAGAGAACACAATGATGTCGTCTATATAGACAAGACAAATCTGCCACTTAAGTTATCCAAGGATTTGGTCCATCGCTCGCTGAAAAGTTGCAGGGCTGTTACATAATCCGAAGGGCATAATGATGCACTCGTACAAGCTGGTGTGTTGAAAGCTGTTTTTGGGATGTCTTTTGGAGCCACTGGTATTTGCCAGTAACCACTAGCCAGATCCAATGTGGAAAAAATTTTTGCTGTTCCCAGAGAGTCTAGAGCATCATCAATACGTGGAATGGGGTAAGAATCCTTTTGGGTGACATCATTCAATTTCCTCAAGTCCAGACATACCCTGATACAGCCATCTTTCTTCTTAACGAAGACAACCGGACTCGCCCATGGGCTTGTGGATGGGCGTATGACATCTTTCTTCACCATGTTCTTCAGCTCCTTGGCCAATATTTCCCGATCTCTTGGGGATGTCCTTCTAAGAGCTGACTTGATGGGAGGGGCATTGCCTGTTTCAATAGAATGCTGGTAGGATTTGGCTCGTCCTAGTGGACCATTTTCAGGTGGGAACAGAGATGCATTATTTTTGTAATAGATGATACAGCCTCTGCTGTTGGTCGGCTGACAATTCCTGTCCAATATTAAATTGGCTCAAATTCAATCAATCAGGATGGTCATTCTCCATATGGGGTCCTTTATCAATGCTCTCTAATGCACAAACTTGCAGTTCCTTCCCTTCCACCACGAGGTTGGCTACATGCTGGTACTTGGAAATGAGGATGGGATTTGGTGTTAAGTTGGCGAGGTTAATTGCAGTTTTCCCTTCTTGTTGCAGGATATTAATGCTGTATGCCACTCGAGCAGATGAAAATGCTTCTATTGGTATCACCACACCTTCCACACCAGATTGTTCCCCATTTACTTTCACTGGTATGCATGCTTCATGACCAGGTGGAACTTCCATGTCGACCAATGATTGTACTGGTACCAACCAAGGTGCCGCCAGGGCTTCCCCGGGAGGTGCTACATAATATTGCTGAACTGTTGAAGCAGGACTGTGTGCATCCTTCCTCCTTAATTGTCTGGCAACAGGGTCCAATAAATAGGGTGATCCTGAGAGTAAGTCCATCCCTAAAATCTGATCACTATAGAGGGTTGGAACAACCCAAAAATCATGGGCAGAATAATAATCAAGTTCCACCAGGAGGGTTACTCGACCCTTCACTAAAATTTCATCTCCACATGCCTGCATTAGCTTAGGTACAAATGAGACTCTTCGGGAGATTGGGGTACAGGTTCTGTCAATCGATGCCTGTGACACCAGTGTCTATCAGAGCATGCACTACAGAGTTCTCCGCCTTACAAGTTACTGTGAAGACATTAGTACCTTCACTTCCTTCTGTGAACCCACTAAAGACAATTGGTTTGTCCTCCTCTTGGGGCCTGGTGCCATGGACTGAGTGCTGCCCCCTCTTCTCAGTCCTTGTTAGTTTAAATGTTGTGTGTAGGTCTCGGATTCACCTGGGCTGATCTTGGCTCCACCTCTGGGTCTTCATATGCATCTTGATGCCTGTGTTCATTCAAACCACCTTGATTTCTTCTGAAACTGCCTCCTCCTTGGGTTCTGAATCTTGGATTTGGACTTGTTCCACGAAAGGGAGCTGCTGCAGTCGTTCTGCTGACCTGACAATTTGGTACCTATATGACCAAATGTTTCACAATTTGGACAATAAGGAGCACGACATTCCCGAGAAATGTGTCCTTGTCTTCCACACCGATGACATTGTGCCCTGCCTGCTGACTGGTTGCGGTTCTGCCTTGGGCCCATAGCATTGGCCCTATATGGTGATCGCCTTGTAGCTTCCTTGTAGCATTGATTCCAAGCGCTGCTGAATGTCCTGAAGCAAAGATGTCAGAGTATCCGTTCCTGTAGATGATGGCTGCATCAGTACCACAGTCTACTGCACCATCAGGTGAGAGGCCGCAAAGGGAAACTCCCCCGCCTGAGGCATATTGGTCAGTGCTGACTCATTTCGTAGCATTTCAAAGCCTTGTTGCACTGCTGAAATGGGAGCTGAAGTCTGTAATGTCCCAAAAGCTGCTTCTGCCTTTTGAGCCAGTGCTAAGGCGGTCAAAGTGTCAGAGGGTACCTCTGCACGTACACGATCTCCTACACTAGGAAGAAGACCACACACAAAACGATCCAAGAAGGGGTCAGTGTTTACATTCTCTGAAGAGCCACCTGCTGCGCGATACAAAATTGCTAGGCTTTTCTTATACTCACTCACTGATTCCAATCTTGACTGAGTTCGAGTACGAAAGGCGGCAAGGGCATTGTGCTGTATTTGCCCTTGAATGTATCAATTAGCCTTTGTCTAATTTCCTCCAAACTCTCACCAATGGGTGAGTCACTGACAAATTGGAAAGGCAAGGATCTAATCTCAAAACAAAGAAGCAACTGCTGCCTGATCTGCTCAG
This sequence comes from Darwinula stevensoni, assembly GCA_905338385.1. NCBI lineage: Eukaryota > Metazoa > Arthropoda > Ostracoda > Podocopida > Darwinulidae > Darwinula > Darwinula stevensoni. The sequence goes on along the minus strand of CAJPEV010004622.1, from coordinate 4,353 downwards.
CAGAGAATGAATGACTAATGCTAATGGCAATAATAGCTTTCAAGTATTGTTCCATATCCATATTAGGTTTGTACTTTGGAAATTCAATTTTGGGTGCCATCTTTATATCCGAATGAAGAATTTTTGAGGAACTCTAGACTAAGCTTCTCTTGGGGAATTGACTCTAAGATTTGACCATCCAATTGGTTATCGACCAGATTCTCCTCCATATACCACAATGAAAAAATATGCCAGAAATTCCAGAAAAAACCCGACTGCGCCAAAATGTAGCGCTCCTTTCCCTCCTTATGGTGTTTCTAATCAAAATATAGTTTAAATATGGCGACTTCCACGGTCTTGCAGACCGGGACCGCGGGTCCGGGAAAAAAAATGGCTAGATTTACAGGAGACCCTGGCCATCCTCCGCTCTACGGTTTAGGTTGAATAAAGGGTAGGTCCTTACTCTTTTATGCTTTCTGAATTTAATTTTCTTGTTGCTGGTTACCCTGATATTGTGGATATCTTCCGGGCGCTTAGGGTCTTCAAAGTATTTAAGTGCAAGTTTGGAGGCGTACTGCTGCAGCGGCTCTATTTTGGACAGGTGGTAATGTACTTCTTAGAGACATAGCCTGGGAGCCTCAGTGCGTACCTGATGGTTGCTGTTTCGATTGTCTGTATTCTTACAAAAGCAGAATCAGAACAGTTAGCCCAGGCTGCATGTCCATAAGTGAGAACCGGCCGAATGAAGGTCTTGTAAAGGTGTAGTACTGCTCCTGGATTGCATCTGTTGGTCCCACTTATTATCTTTAGACAGTTGAGTTTGCGTCTGGCTTTAGTTCTGAGATTTGCAATGTATTTAGTCCAATGGAAGTTGTTTTGGAAGGTGAGACGAAGAAATTCGTTCGATCCATTCGCATCCACAAGATTTTTGGTACTCATCGTCCCCTGTCCCTTCCGCCTAGCCCATGGCCTAGAAAGGCAAAGGCTTGAAGACCTCGCGCTTTGGGCTAAGCTAGCAGAATTCTAGACCTCAGACGGAAAAGTTCATGACTACGAATGGGTTAAATAGCGATCGATTAAGAAGCAATTAGTTTGCACATGGCACCAATATTGGTACTTAGCATTGTTCATCACGATGACGTAAAGACCAGGGTACGAATTATGCAGTAATTGAACGCCGATTGGTTTGAAAAGTGGGTGGAGATTCATGGCCAAACCATAATTTGCTGAGGATTGAACCATGATTTTTAAATAGAGGTGCAGTGCCCTTTGTAAGGAGGGTGTGGGAGCACCCTGATGCCAAACTTATGGCTATAGTCCAGACCTAATCCCATCTGATTCTTTTCTTTTTCCAAGAGTTTTAAAGAATCGCTCCGTGGAAGGCGTTTTTAGTCTCCAGAAGAGGCAGTTGCCGAGTTATCTGCAGGGATCTCGGGTATCCCACCATTTGAGGAATGGTTTGCAGGGCTGAGAAAGTGCAGTTTTGCCAGGAAGACAACTTCGAATGGGTGTGCATTTTGGGTTGAGGATTTCATTCAAATCCTCTCAAAGGAAAACGGGAGTGTCGCAGATTTCGGCCCAGATCTCGTTGTGGTCATCATCTACGCCATCGAAAAGGTTCCCTTGTAATGCAGAATTAACCCAGGAGTTGCGTGGGGATCGTCGAACTTATCTTTGCATTTCCAATAGCGCTTCCGTCTCCTTCTCAAAGCGAAATATCAATACGTGACGATTAATGATGAGGTTTTCACTTCGAGTAACCTGTTCCAGTCTACAAGATGCCTCCTCAGCCGTGTTCGTTGTTTATCGTTCCCTTTTATGCACTCGCTGAAGAAAACCTGCCGGAAGTGTTAAATGAGGGGGTCGGAGATTGCGATAAAAAAGTATATTTTTTATGTCTGCATTCACGGATAAGGCCCCAAAAGGAGCTTCCGTTTCCGCCGACCTGTCCCCCCTATGTGAAATTCGACATTCTCGGAATCATCCAGATTGTAGCGACATTTCGTCCCATTCGGCATTAAAGGACAAGGCTCCATCGGCATACACGGAAGACGGAAGACTGACTTCGGCATTCCGCTAAAAATCCCTTTCTTTGAAATAGAAGCCTCTTGCGGTTGCTAAGAGCTGGATGGGCATTCTACTCGAGTACGACTGTCGTCAAAGACATCGATAATTCCTGAAGATCCAGCAATAGCGAATAGTTGCCGTCGAAAATCTTCATTTCTCCTCCTGAAAATGTAATGAGTGACCCAAATGAACAATGGCCTGCGCGATTTGCTTTTTTAGGAATCGACGCTACATAAAATCGAAGAGTCCGCGGAACCTGCAAATCGAAAAGCTTTCACGATGTTCCTTTCACTTTCGGGTTATAAATAATTACTTACGGGATGGGTATGTAAATAAATCACAACTCAATGCACCTGAACCGTAACGGCTCAGGTTAAGGGTTCCCCTCAAGCCCAGTGCGAAGCAGGTCGATATCATTAATTAAATCGATATCTCACGCGGCGTGGCACGACGGAACGTGATCTACTTAAACATTGTCTTTTTTCTCGATCCTTAACCAATCGATATAATTTTCCCCAAGGAAAGCTAATTGAAGAATAGATTCCAAGGCACCAGGTATACCGACCAAAAGCCCTGTTGAATTCTATCAGGTAACCACAAAAGTTTTTGCTGTTTTTAATATTCGTTAAAAAAGATCAAAATTCGTATTAAAAACCAATTTTATTCAGCGAAATAGTTTCCATTTGATTCAATCAGCTTTTCCCATCTTAAAACAAGCTTATAAGTACCATTCTTATAGAAGTCCCTGTTTTTGGAAGAGAAGAAAGCCTTTATAGCGTTCTGCACCTCCCTGTCGTTTTTAAACTCCTGTCCACGCAGATGATTGTCAAGGGCCAGGAACAAGTTATAATCAGAGGGAGAGACATCAGGCGAATATGGTGGATGACACTTTGACGCTTGATTGTGTCTCTGGTAACTTTAGCAGTATGTGGACGGGCGTTATCTTGAAGGAACAGTACTCCTTTTCGATTAATAAGTGCTGCTTCTTTCTCTTGCAATGCCCGATGAACACGTTCAAGCTGCTGTGAATAGAGTTCACCAGTGATGGTTTGGCCAGGCTGCAGCAGCTCAAAATGGACAATTCCACGAGCTGTCCACCATACACAAAGGAGCACCTTTCGTTGATGAAGTGGTGGCCTTGAAGTTTGTGGAGCAGGGTCCGTGGTGGACAGCCAATGTCGTTTCCTTGTAGGATTCTCATATTTGACCCACTTTTCATCACATGTCAGCAAGCGATCAAGAAATGGCTCTTTATTGTGGCGGGAGAGCAAGGCAAAGCAAGCTGACACACGTTGTTGTTAATTGGCATCAGACAATTCGTGTGGGTCCCATTTGCTCAACTTGTATGTCTTGCCAAGTTTGTGCAGATGCCTTCTGATGGTTTCATCATTAACACTGAACATCAAAGCAAGTTCTTGGCATGTTCGACTGCCATCCTCTCCAAATGCTAAACATATTCTTCTAGTGGCTTCTGCAGCAGTGTTACCAAGTTTAAACTCAGAGTAAACAACATCTGATGAGCTTCGATGACGACTCCATTTAAATATTTTCTTGGCTTTACTCAATTAGATGATATTAACACGCAAATAAGATATAACAAATGTTTAAGGTATGGGTTGGTTTAAAAAGGCAGTTACGCCTACTACTACCATTAGTATCTTTTAACTTGATAACGATAATATAATATGACACATAAACGGCAAAAGTTTTTGCCGTTTATCTGATATAAAGCTCAAATGTGCGACTTTCCCTTTGATTTTCCATTCTTCACCTTCGTTCGCATGCAGGCAGACGGAAAGGGATCATCCGGATTCCTCTTTGCAGAGGCTCAATTAGAAGCAAGTGGAAGAAGTAGAGTGCGGACACGACCGACAGTGCTAGGCAGGATAACCCCCATGGAGCTAGCGAAATCACAGAAGGGCTGGTCCCAAATGATCAAATCCTGTACTTTTACTCATCATCGATCAGAAGCATCAGGTGGTGATGGCTTCGTGGCGACGTGCAGCTGATTCCTATTTGCCAAGGACAAATAATAACATCGAGGGTTGACATCGCTCTCTTGAAGCAACTTTAGGCTCTCATCATCTGAACATGTACGAGGGTTGGATTTTTAATAATGACAACAGTGTATACATTTGAAAACAGGACTTTATTGCACTAATTTATCATGTACATGCCTTCAATATACTCGCCCCCTAACTCAATGACTCGCTGCCATACTTGTGGAAGTCGTTGAATGCCATCAGCGGAGTGATTATTGTTGATGTCTGCAATCACTCGCCCTTCAAGATTTCATCAATGTTGCGA
>CAJPEV010004621.1:0-20528 GCA_905338385.1 Darwinula stevensoni | reverse complement strand
AATTGTACTGGATATTCAAGAAATTCCGAGAACTTTCTTTCCAATCAGATAAAACAGAAACTTTAGAATCTTCCTGTCATTCGGGAGCCTTCAATGGGGAAGCCTGACATGCAGGTCACAAACAAAAAGAAATTACCACAAGCTGAGCGCAAAGTTTTCCCATTCAATTCAGATCACACTTCAGTCCCTCCCTCCAGTCCTGCCGTCACAAACCGAAACCTCACCGAATCACCAACTGTGAACACACTTGTTCAAGCCTCGACCTCTCACACAATCACAGTTTCTACTCATTCATCCTGAGATAAAAATTAGTGAATCTGATCAAGCACAAGTCCTCGGCACAGGACCTTCTAAAACTGACACCCTTTCAACAACAATGTCGAAATTGACTACCATATTGTGACGGATGAGGATGTCCCGGGTTCGGTGGTGTAGTGGTAGCACACCTGACCGGTAATCAGGAGGCCCGGGTTCAATTCCCGGCCGGTCCTTGACTTCTTTCGACCTCTCATGCCTTCCGTCGACCGGCTCCACTTTCCCTCCGTAACTACATGCTCTCACCACGACTAGAGTCAGTCAACTTCACGCATTCCCTGCCATTCAGCATATACAGTTTTCAAGCATCCCTTCGCTTAGCCTATGACCGAAAAAAGTCGTCGGCTTGGCGCGTTAGGCTGAAGTAGCAGAGGCTTAGGCCTGAATGGCCGAAATGTGGATGGCAGTGAATGTGTTAAACGAGGACTGACTTGCTATCTTAATTATATCATCAAGACCTACAGGATACACATATGAAACGTGCAATGTGCCTCCGCGCTTTCATCACTCAACGACGTATCGTCACATTCACAGTAAGCAGATTAGTCCAAGCAATCTCGACCCCTTCCATTCCCTAAATTGAATGCTGGACAAAAGAAGTCCTGTCACAATTCGACACGGATGCATCCACTTTCACATAACTTTTTTGTATTTCTTGAATGATGTGAAGTACGAGTAAGATCCATCCATATTGCCATGAAATACACTTACAATCTTCCTGCCACCTTCAGACATAATTACTCAATTTGGCAATGTCACCACTAAGAAACACTCAGTATGAGCCTCTCGTTAATTCAGGAGAAACTCAAACGCGCACACGTCTGATTCCCTGAGTAAGACAGATCTAAAGGGTGCCAAACAATGATAGCCCCCCCCTGCCGGGGAAATACTGTAATAGCTAGAAGTGTGATCGTGATATAATCTGAAAGTACATCCAATTCTTCTTCTTTGCAGGTATTAACATGTGTGCTGCTGTGTTAAACGACAGTGAAAAAAAAAAGATTTGTCGACCGCATTCGAGCAGTTACGTTTCGTGAGGCTCGTGACGCTGGTGCCTCCTTTATCTCTCGGTCTTGGGTTGCTCTACGGCTTGGAAGATCTAAGGGCTTTGTCAAGCGTAATTGGAAAAAGAGTCTAGACGATTGTGAAGCTAAGTTTAAGGGTGGCAGGCCGGAAGTTTTGTCTCAGGAGTCAAAAAACATTGTCATTGAGGGATCCTGCCGTCGAAAGAAAAGCTGCACGCAACTTAGCCAAGAAATCCAAGAACGTCGTGGGAAAACTAGGAGTCGGGAAGTTGTTCGATTGTTTCGTCAAAGACAAGGCTTGAAGGCATGGCATGAGATTCCAAAGCCTCGTAAAACCCAACTGAATATTGAAGACCGCCTTTGGTTTGTGGACTTCTTAAGAGAGTGGGATGAAGGCAGCTTCCTCCATTTAGCAGTGAGCGATGAATTTTTCGTTTATGTCACGAGAAGACCCAATTTTCAGAACGACAGAATCTGGGCATTGACTCCGGATGAGATTCCAGATGAAGAGCATCATCGTGAATTGATCAAAAGTCCTGAATGTGTTGGCGTTTTTGTCCTCTTCACTGTGCGGCGGATGATGTGGGTGATGAAGCCTCGTGGACAAAGTTGGGATGGAGATTATTTTCGGGAGAAAATCTTGACAGAGCGCGTCATTCCCTTTCTTCAAGACCCTCAAAATGTTCTGGACGTCACTCAGGTTACTTTTCTGCATGACAAAGCACCGTGCATGAAAGCGCTTCGAACCCAGAACCTTCTGAAGGACAACAACATCGATTTCTTTGGTAATGAAGAGTGGCCAGGTAATTCTCCCGATCTGAATGTCTGTGAAAACATTGGATCTATCTTGAAAGACAACGTTGAAAAAAGGATGCTGTCTGAACCTCTCGCAACTCAATTTAGTCGTACCAGGATGGAGGAGCATATCGATGCTGTCCTTCGAGAAATGGAGTTCAACACAGAACTTTTTGAGTCACTTTTGTCTTCCTATCCTACTCGTCTTCAAGCTGTTCGTGATGCCAATGGAGGGAACACTGAATATTGAGCTTGTAAATATAAACCCACAATAAATTGTGCTACCTATTGGTATTTTCATTTTTTTCCTACCAGGCTTCGTTTACTCTGGGGAGGGGGGCTATCATTGTTTGGCACCCTGTATTCACTTTCTCTCCCTTTCCTGCTGACTTTTGCAAATGTGAGAGAGATTCCTACTCGGGACAGATTCTTCATTTCTAAATAAACCGTTCTAATTGTCTTTCATAAGTCAGCGTCGCTTCCTTCATATCCTCTTCTGAACTAATCAAAGGATACGTGTTGCACTTCAATTTTCTCTAGAACAACACATTGCTATCATTCCACAAATTGATGACCTTGCCTTTTAGTTCATTCCCTCTTAATCCTCTCCATGGTAGCGTCTCCATTTGGAGATACTTTGAAACTCATTCAAAGCTGTAGCAACATATGCAGCAAAAACTTGAGGGAAGTCCAATTGAAAGAATGAACTATCATCCAGTGTCGGATATTGCAAAGAGCCTCAGTTACAACCAAGTTTTGGCTTGAGTTCAGTGCATCTCTGACCACTCTCATTAATTTGCCATGGAAAGGGTAAAAAAAACCTCATTAGCTGCCTAACAGAATTGAAGTATGAGGCCGGAAAATTTGCCGACAAAGGAGGTAAGGGAATTTTAACAAGGTGCTAATTGGGACCTCATCAAATACGGCAAAGGAGGTGGAACGACAGGTCAGGGTTGTCGGGGGTCCAAGTTGGTTCAAATTCAGGTTACCAATCGGTCATTATATCTCTGTGGGAACACACGCACCTCTATTCGTCTGACTTGTGGCGCCCATGGTGTGGAGCTACGCCGAGAAATTCCGTACCTGTACCAGGCCAGGAACCACCAGAGTCCCCGTAAACATCCTGATCGCCTCCGCCCCTCTCTTCGAAGAAGCTTGGGAAATGAAATATCGGACAGAGATTCATCGACCGTGAACCTTTCACGATCATCCTCACCGAATCCAGGAGGATGTGACTCTCCTCCCCCTTCAAGCAGGGAATCTTTATTCGAAATCAGGTAGTAAAGAATGTGCATCGATTCATGGAAGCTAAGGAAAAAATGGTCAACCCTTCCGTAAAATCTCTTCAGTGAATCAAAGAACTTCAGATGCGACTTGAATTGAAAAGAGGACGATTGCGAAGGTAATATCTTCGGAAAATATCCGTAAAACCCCTTCAAAGAAGCGACGGTTATCCAACCGCCTCTATAGACAGGATACATTCACCTTCACACATTGCGTGCCGCACAATTTAACCTGTCAATTCGCCGTTCTGACCCGAGCCTGTTACCTTAGCTGAAAACTCGAACGCCTACAAGGCTCTGACTTTTTCGGCCATAGGCTAGGCAAAAGGACTCGCGAAATGACTGAAACACGATCTCCGTGAGCGGTACGCAAAGTGTTAACTTAGTGAGGCAAACCTTTTTTTAAAAATTATACTGCCAGACCATCCCTACCATAGACTTGATCGCTTGAAAACACGCACAACTGGAACCCTTGATGCATTTCCTTATGAACAACGCTATATCGTCTTCTCAATGCGGCCCGCCGGGAACCTACAAGGTTCATTCACGGCCTGCAGTAAAAAAAAAGGTTGCTCATCACTGCCAAAGGTTTTTGTAAGACACCTATAGGATCCAGCAGTGTGTGTCATTGCAATAGTATACCCATGTTTCCATGACCTAGAGTACTTAGTAATCCTCGCGCTTTAAGCCTACAAGGCTGTGCCAGTCTAGGCCATAGGCTTGACCATAAGAAGTTCAAAGTGTTTTTGAAATATAAACCCTGTATACCAGTGCTTCCCAAACGGTGTACCGCCAGTGAGGCTTAGGCGTGCCATGAGATTTGACAAAAAAACCTCAAAAATTAAAACTAAAGAAATAAAAAACCAGAGGGAACGCCATCTCTCTGGAAAACGAGCTGAGAGTTGCGCTATCACGTCTCCTATCAAACTGCTGTGTTCAGCGAAGCTAGCACAAGTTTTCCACTGTAAGTAAATGGCTGGTTGTGCTGTGGAAAGTTCAAGTGTCCTTATGTGTGCCGCAAATAAAAAAAGATTGGGAACCCCTGCTGTATACGATTCCCATAGGAATCTTATGGGGTTTCCTGTAGAATCCTATACGATTTCTATAGGAACTCTATTGGATTCTGCACATTCATATAGGATTCCTATGGGGCTCTTTCATGAGGGTAGGCAAGGAGCCCGAGGGCAACTGCCTCATCCCTCCCTTCTCCTTTACAGCCCTGGAGAAGGTATATGTGACAATTGACATGGACCAGGATTTCGGCAAGGAAGCAGAACAAAGCCCCAATTACGCCACGTGTGAATCAAACATGGTACATTACGGATAATTGAAACGTGCAAACCCCAACAACAAGTCTCAAGGAGTTTTTATTGCGGAGATTGTTAACGTGTATCTTACCATACGGACCACGAGAATCCAAGATTAGAATTTCGTATCATGGAGACTCATTGTCTTAATAAAGAATGACTCCTGGATTCTGGATGGACGCTGTGCGATCACACGGTCAGAACATCAGGTAGGTTCTCTTTCCAGAGTAAGATATGACTATTATTTATGCTGAATGATATGAATTGGATTCCCTCTGGTAGGAGCGCATCAATTTCAGTAGTGCCGTCTCTCATGTGCCAAATCCAAACGCCTCCATGTCTTTCCTTCAATTTTTCGCATATTTCCTGACAGAAGCTATTGGCGTGACCCCCAAAATGTGTTTTTTGCCAGGCCAAATTCAGTACATCCTTAATAACCATTGCCACCTCCATTTCCGACCCGTGCACCTCTGCTATGGTCACCTGCAAAAGATTCGACAGAAACCAGCTACACATTAGAGTTTGCCCAATGTTAGACCAATCTCCCTTCCCCCTCAATCATTTTGTCAAGATCAGGCCTGTATCAATGTGCGATGCTGCCCCTTCATCCAATGAAAACTTTGACTGGACATTGGGCAAAGTGATGTTGGGTTAAAGTCGGCCACACGGCGATCAATTCTGACATTTCGCTAGCGGCAAAGTTCATTCGCCAATTCATTCACTCGTTCATGTTCGCGATCCCAACAATTGAGGAGCGCTTGCCACAATGCAATGAGTTGTCACAATGTTAGATGTTTCATCCGACTTCATATTTCGCACTCCATAACCCTATCCGTTGCTTTACGGGTAATTCATGGTTCAGAAATAAAATAATAGACAAAATGATCCAAAATCGCAGCTCTATTCATCTGGACTGACCTGGAAACCAAGAGACACGGCAAGTTAATTCATTGTTTTAATTTGCTTAATTTTTGGCATGTATCTTCATGCAGAAACGAACTTCGCGTCATGATGCCCATTTTTTTTAGTGATACTGTCATGCTAAGTACATGTCTGTGCACGAACTCCAGAATGGCAAACGAACCATTGTACCTTATCTAGGATGTCAAGGATATCCAGGATGTCAACCATCTTCATGTCTATCAGAATTTTTTTGAGCTTGCGTAGGGCCTCGTGGGAATCTTTTCCTCGGATGTTGTCGAAAGCCCTCCTAATCTTCCTCCTGTAGGTTTGCATCACCTTCAGCTCCCTCGCCTGCTCTGCTGTACTGAGGCCTTTCTCCACTAACTTTTCGAGGAAAAAGTCTGCATATAATCGTCTGTTTTTATCCATGATTATGGCTTCCAGGCTTCTGAGGTTTCTGTCGGCCATGTTGATTGTCTTCCGGTACCTTCACCTTAAAATGAGTTCAGTGACAGTGGACCCTAACACATAAGCATTCATCGTGTACTCATGACAAATCATAGGTGTATTAAGATTGATCTTAGTGCTAAATAAGATGCCTCAAGGTAATTTTGTGTGCATATACTGTACGCATGCGTATGTGGGTCAATTCGAAAGTTATGAAAGCGACTTAGGCACTTTCATAGCGAGTTTTAACAAATTTGCATGTTAGTATATACGAAGGTGGTTCAAGTCATTTGTGGACTTTTGCTTTCAGAGCCATTGATCATTCAGAAAATCCCAAGTTATGCATATGGATTGGTGGAGTGGACCTCAAGCTACAACGCCCTGGGATAACCATTGTTATGGACATCGTGTGGCGTCTGATGGGCAACGTGGCGGAGAAGTCAGTTAACTCGGTTCTTGACCAGAGAGTTGCGGTTACGTGTTCGGTGAACACATCGCGTACCGGACATTCTACTCCGTCGATCCGCCGCTTTGACCTAAGCCTCAGTTACTTTAGCCTGAAGCTCGACGCCTACAAGGATATCACTTTTTCGGCCATAGGCTAAGCAAAAGGACTCAAAAACGTAGATCTCCGTGAGCGGTACGGTAAGTGTTAAGGAGGACATCGAGCCTAGTGAGATTCACAAGCTAATTAGAGCCCAGTTTGGCGGAAAAACACTCCAAATATCGGCTGTGTTCAAGTGGAGTCCACGTTTTAAAGGTGGGCGCAAAACCATGCCGGACGAATCTGGGCATGATTGTTTGGAGCCGTCATTCCCTTGTTCGTCCTTTAAAATGGAAACAATAAAGGTATTGAAAGCCTCATTCTCGCCAGTCGTCGTGTCTCTGTTCGTGCCATTGTAGAGGAACTTTCATTGAGCGTCGAAGCGGTGATCCATGGCCACCTCCTATTGAATAAGGTGCCAGATGGGTTCCAAAGCAACTCAATGCCATCAATCGACTGGAGTGGTTGCGGACCAGCTCTGAATTGCTAGCGCCTTTTCGGAGCAGAACAAGAATTCCTCGAGCGAATTGGAAACTTTGGCGAGACGTGGATTGCATTATCATACGGCTGAGCCAAAGCGTGCTAGTCTGGAAATGAAGGCACCCAAGAAGTTTCGCCAAGTCCAGTCCAGTCCAAGTTTGTTGGCATAATCATGGCTTCGGTATTCCAGGATCACTCCGTGATAATCCATACGGATTTCTTACCCAAAGCCTCTATCAACAGTGCCTAAAACTGCAACGCCCTGTAAGGTGTACAAGCAGCCGTTCGCATAAAATGCCCCAGAAAGTAAGGTATACTTCCTCATGGAGTACTCTATCTGCAAGACAACGTTCGACTATACACGGCCCATGAAACCGCGGGAAAATTAACCAGCTGGGAGTCTCATGGTCCTGAACTAGTTCCGAGCGATTTCCATCTGTTTGGGCCCCTGATGGGATACCTGGGAGGACAGCGATCTGAATCTGATAATAAAGCTGTGTGAAAGTGCGCGTCATAAAATGGTTCAAATAGCGAGACAGGTCTTTCTATGCTAAGGACATTCAGGCACTATTGCACCGTTGCCGCGCGGTAGAGGTCAATTGCATTGTCAATAAATTCTCGAAGAAAATAAAGTTCACGAATGACTTGAACGACGAGGAATGACAAAGGAAAAAAACTAATGAAACTGTTTTTAAATATGAGAACAAAACTAACAAAGGAAAAATAATCGTGACGACAACAGCATGCCCGTTTAAGTTAAAACAAAATTAGTATGTCTGGAAAGCAAGAGACAAGCACCCAAACACTTATATTTACAGGAAGCTGAAGAAAGAAGCTTCTTTTTTTTCAGAAGCTAATGCTGAACTAATTCAATTTTTCCCTTGTCACCTGATCAGGCGAGATTCCATTCGGATCTCAGGGAGCAGCTTTTGGAAAGACACCCAGTGTGTCAATCTGAAATATTAGCAAAGAAATGTAGAACAAGTGAATTTAATGCGTCCAGAGCTATCATCAAAGTCACCTCGTCTACCGCTGGACTAAAGGCCGATGCACACTACGAAGAACTGCGGCAAAGCCTCACTGCGATCGTCTGCGAAGTGCGAAGTCATTTCCTGACTGCGGCCGTCTGCGAAGACGGTCCCACACTGGTCCCAGAGCTCCCAAGCGAAATCCAGTATGGGTGAGTACAATTTCAGAACTCATGCTGCAACACTTTTGTGTTTTTTTTTGCGGCCCGGGGGGGGGGGGGGGGAAGGCTCTCGACTATAGTAGGTATACAAATCCTGTCATCAGAGGGCGAATTCGCGTCTCTAGCAGAAAATACTTTCACCAAAAGAAAGGAATATTTCCCCTTATGTCCATGAGAATGCCTTCTGAGCTATTCAAGACTTTGTGTGCCGGAGGAGAGGGCAGGACACAGACTTCAGACCAGCAATTGCTCAGCGCAAATGGTGGCAGTGACGCCAAGGTGGGTAAATGCATATATGATGCGAATATTCTACATATCTCAAATACGTATAAATCAAGCAGCACTCCCTTAACACATTGACGACAATGCACGTTTTTCGTTTTTTCGCGCGTGGGACAGACCCAGACAGAACAGTGATTGTTTCACCAAACATCATAAAAGGTGTTCAAAATTGTTTGTTTTTTGAAGAATGACAAATAAATATTGAAACCAGATTTAGCTTGCCCACGATGTTTACAGTATTATTGGGGGAATTATCGATTAATTGCAAAAAATCGCGGGAAATTATTAAAAGCGCAGAAAAAATCAATTAAAACTGATACGACCCATCGGTGGGTCGTATTGTCAATGTGTTAAATGAGGGTATGGTTCAAGTTTTTGCACTCGAACAACAAGTGCTTCCTTCTAATATTGGGTTGTAACATAAGTAATGCAGTTTTTTCTGACATTTTACAGAAAATAAATTGTGTTGTTCTGCATGGCGTGTAATAATTAAATTAATGCATTAAATTGAAGATGTATTTGCAGTCATTTTTGATTTATGTAATATATTTAAAAAATCCTAATCCCTATTTATCTGTCTACAATGACCACCGATGACATCCACATCCCTTATTGCATGCTTTATGAGTTCAAGCAAGGCAATTAAGCAACCGATGCGACCAGACGATCGGACAGGTTGAAATCGCCCGAGGGAACTAATCGAACCAAAGCTTAAACTTGCAAATGTCGAGAACTTCGCCATAAACGGCGCAAATATTTTTGGTCGCGTCGGTTGGATTATTGCCTTGTTTGAGCCCATAGAGCATGCAATGGCGAATATTTATGCCGTCGGTGGTCATTGTAGACTGTAAGAAAAACAAGGGTTATCATGTTTTTATGCACAACAAATGCGTGAAAATTACCGCAAAGACATCTACTTTAATAAATTAATTTGTTACACGCTACGCAGAACAACAAAATGTATTTGCTTCAAAATGTCAGAAAAAACATTACTTGTGTTAAAACCCAATATATATAGACGATCGTAAGTGACTGACTGGCGCTAATTCTAACCATGTTATAGAAATGAAAGGGTGAAACTTGGTACACGAATAGCTGTCAGATTGCTGACTCCAGAAAAATTCCGTCTTAGGGGACACATTTCGGGTTGGGGGACTGGTTTCGCATGCCTACGCCTAACCCACGGATGGACGCTTAGGCTTTATACCACTCTTTCTTCCTTGAAGGAAGCGGGAGGGAAAACAAGTAGCTGTTGGATTGCATACCACAGATGAAGGAGCGTGCTCTGAGGAAACTGACCTAGCAGGCCTATATCTAACCCTCGGACAGACGCTTAGACCTATACCAATCTTGACCCATTCGCATCGTGAAACTTTCCGCCCTATCTGACCAAGAATCTTGCTGCATTCGCCTGGGGCACGAGGACTTTTGGCCTATGCCTTTTTTGTTCAAGGACTAAGTGGGAGAACGTGGTTTGATGCGAATGCGTTACATACGAGTATATTCTTCTAGCAGGGAAATGGGTAGGAAGATTTTCCCTAGACATTGCAATTTCTATGCACACTTTTCCTTCAACGAAATGGGAACATGAATAGCTATGGGCTGCATTTAGGAAATGGACAACTGGATGTAGCCTTAGGAAGAGTTTGAAAAGGGGACATCCTGAGAGTCCTTGTGCCCAAACATACAGTAGATATGAATATAACGATAAAATTCCTCAGTTAAAAAATATTGATTGAGTTTTAACATTGAAGTAATGAACTTGTGTGTCTGCTTCTACATGTTTTTATTATTATAGATTTATATGTAAAAAAGAGTGCGATGGTCACAGACAGGAATTAAATTCAACACAGGAACACTAAACGACGCACTGAATTTTTACCTGATGATCCTCATGAAAGTCATATGACGTGACTGAAAATTTTCTGAAGCAACTGTATTTTTTAGGTGCGAGTGACGAAGGCGCTAGAATTGCCAAACCCGTTAACCAAGGGGTTTGACCGCATCATTAGGGGTGAGCTTCGATAACGAATGCTCTAAATGCATTAATAATTTTCTTTTAGTATAATGCGCCGAAGGCGCGTCCATATAGCGAATTTGTTTGCCTGAAGGGCACACAAACTCGCTAGTAAAAAATATAAATTAAAATTCATGGCTCGAAACAATGGAAAATAATCAGGAATGTATTCAATAATTGGTATGGAGACCTTTCTTGGTGATTTATTTGCTATAACCATGTATCTCGCTCAAGGAGATTCAATGGTGCTGATTGACCTCATCTACCTCCAATACGCAGCACGAACCACTGCGAAGATGCAACAAGAAATGACTCGTCTGATTCCGTTGCGAAGCGTACTGCGATCGACTGCGAAGGTCCCTCGCATCCTCAATGCGACCGATTGCAACGAACTGCGACGGTCGCACTGATTGCATCGCCGCTCTTCGCAGTCAGCGTGCATGGTCCCTGAGTATTTTCCGGGTACGCGTCATTTTTCCCCTCTTAGTTCGATGAAATACCAAAGTACAGTCCGGCAGTCGTAAATGCTTTTCATTTGGGGATTTAACGCAGATTCCTTTCTTACTATAGGGATAAAGAGTCAACCAGTACCATTGAAGAGAAATGAAATACTGAATCTCCTATTCCTTTACGTTCTTCAGAACTCTAGGGTGGTTGGACGAGTGCACGAGTATTTATCCTCATCAGCACTCAAGAGTACCAAAGTGACCTACTCATCCTCCTCCCGTACTGGAACCTCGGGAGGAGTAGGTATTCAAAGGAGCTCTCTTCCTTTAAGGATAGAGAAGATATAGTACTTGGAGGGTTGGGATTCTACTCTTCCCTAATCACGTGCACTGCTGTAATAAAAAGCTTAACTTCAGCATTTAATGATTCCCTGAGTCATATATTATAAAAATGTATATAATAATTTCATGTTTTCCATATATATATTCATGGATTGCATAATAAAAAGTAGAAGGATGGTAAGAAAACCTGATATTATATCAGGAAAACCAGTACTTAATAGTAATTGTAGGATGCAGGGAACAAGGGAACAATCTAGTGAGGAATCTTGGTACTGCAACCGCAGGATGGTCAGCTGAAGTTTCATATGGATGGTGTGGTGTTAATTTTTCATAAACTTGTTATCATGTACTTCACGTCAGATGGAGTGACGTCTAGTTGATATAAAATACACGTACACTTTGGTGACGTAAATATAGGAACGTAAATTTTACGTAAACGTGATGTCATTTTCATGGTAATCGCAAGAAATTTACATTGTTTGCAAAAAATTGATATCTTGTTTACGTGAACATGCTGCCTGGGAATGAGAAAGGATTTCTTCCTTGCCTTGAACCATTGAGGAATTTAACATACGTGAAGCTAGACATTAATCTACAGATTTATTAAGATCACTCTGATAATTCGACATTGGGCATGATTTAACGATTCCTATTCGTTGGAATTTTAAATATTTTGGCTGGTTTTTAACCTACTACTGTTTTGGAAATTTCCACGTTTGACACTCTGATGTATTCCCTCCCCGTCTCATGCTTTTTCGTACTTGGAATGCCAAAGAAGCTATCTGGAAACTCACCATTTTTAAAAATAACGGAACCTTAGTTTTTCCCAATTGTTTAATATTAAGGCAAATTGCATTGTGGAGTTCATGCAATGAAATTCTTTTGAACCACATTATTTAATGGGTTTAAATTGCTTTCACCTATACAGATCAAGTTAATTTCTAGAATGGAAAAATATATATTTCCATCATTTCATTTCATATACGGGGAAATACATTCTTTTATTTATTTAATAACATGGGCACACTTACGAAGCGACTTAATACACTAAGTAATAATAATTCATAACCACATAAATCACACAAATCCTCGTGCTAATGCGAATTACTTCAAAAGAATTATTGTTATTTTGAAGCCACACGGATTAAGAGGGTTAAGGGTAGACGTTAATACATCTTGGAGGACCTCATCTTATGCCAAGAAAGCAAGGAGAGATCACTTAAAACCAACTTTCATTTCCATACCTCTGCCAAGAATCACAAGCTTCTCCATATTGTAACGCATCTTTCTTCGTGCTTGTAGTGGAAGGTTGGAGTTTCCGCCCTCGAGAAAGAGCAGGTGTCGTTCTTGTTCCCGACGATGACAAGGCAGTTCCAATGGCCGTCGTACATCTTGCCCATGTCCTCCACGATCTGGTTTCTCAGAGCTAAGTTGTCAAGGTTCGTCTTCATTTCACGTTGTGCCACGGAACAGGCATACTTCTCCATCTTCTTTGCCATTTTTGACTGCTGGACCTCTGACCTCGACTTTTTCTGCTGAGTATCAAGGGAAAATGAGAGTAGGTAGGGAAAGAGGCGAATCGTGCCATGTATGATCTCTTACGGTACAAGACAGTATTATGTACAATTTTATGCTTGCAATCATTCAGGCAGGGACATCAACTTTTCCTGTTGATTCAATGAACGAAATAGCACCCTCACTACGTAATTTTTTATTATAATTCATTACGCTTTCTTAAAGAGAAGGTCATTGCAATTGTGTTCTTATTGGCGTTTGGAAATTCTTAGGTGTATTTGGAAAATGTTTTGATGGCTTCTAAAAATTGACATATTTATAGCATCATAACTAGGCAGTGGATTTTTATGCAAATGCATATTTTTTCTGCAGCCTCCTATGAACATGCAACCCCAGATAGGATGATGTCTTATTGATAGAGGAAGCCATTTATGCCATTTTAAAAACGCATAAAAATGCATATTTTCACGTTTTTGTCAGCATGTGCATACGTATTTCTGTATATATGTGCATATTTCGCCCATTTTTAAGGGAAAAAGTAAGGGTTTTCCAGGATAATGTGCTTTCTTTATGAGCTATCCATGTAAATTTTAATGCAGATATAAATTCCGACTAGCAGCTTAGCGAAGGGGGGTGAGGCAGTGAAGCCCCTTAACTCTGCTCTAAATTCATCGATCATCTCCACCCCTCCCGAGAAGTTTAGGAAATTCTAGTCCCCGTTCATTTTCCTTTGCCCTCCATTGGCGAATTCCTGACTTCGCCGCTGGCTGACAAGAATAGACCAACTATACCCAGTAGAAGCATGTAATGTACATAAAGTTCCTTCTTCCGAAAAATTCGTACTGCATAAAAGAAACAAACTTTTTTTGTGGATATTTTCCAATATTCGTGCATATCTCACATTTTCGCATTTTTAAGCGCATACTTATGTGCATATTTTTGAACTCATTAACGCATAAAAATCCGCTCCCTAATCATAACCATGATAACGCCATAACCAAACATGTGATATAATTATTTTCTATAATTATTTTCTCTCGACTATTACGATTAGCACATACTGTCTCTCCTCCGAAACCTTGCCAATAAATAATATTTTAATTGCTAGGTATCCAGTTGACCCTTCAAAAATACACCTCTGTCTACCACATATAAAATGGTGTGAGCTGGTATGGTAAGGTCTGGCTTGAATGATAATATAATAGATTGAGATGATGGAATGAAATCAATATCGAAACAATAGGTGACGGTGAGGAAAGTTCAGAATTGCTGTAACGGTGCAGTTTGACAAGTAATGTCTGTCTTTGTGAGGTATACAGGGTGAGTCAAAAGGCACTGGACAGCTGAACAGCTATAACTCAGCAAGGAAGACAAACAGTTCGCAGTTTTTTTGCACATGAAAGAGCGTGTGTTAATTGACAAAAAACATGGAACTTTACATGAAATATCAATAAGAAATGGGATGAGCCTGCATTAAACGAAAAGTAACATTTTTCAACATTAAAGCGATATTTAGGGTACAATGGACGCCCTTTTCGCGACTATTTTTTAAATATTTGCTGAAAATGCTGATGAACTTTCTTTTGAGGAACGTGTTGCCATCGTTAATTCATTCTCTATCTGAGAAGGAAATGTTTCCGAAGTGAAGCGCCGATTTGCTTTGGAGACAGGTAGATAGCCCGGATCGAGCCTATCGAGTGGCCTCCCAGGTCGCTGGACCTGTCTTCACTCGACTTCTGACTGTGGGGTTTCATTGGAAGACCAGGTATACAGTATATACCAAAAATTCGCCCACAATCATTGAACTGAAGCCACGCCTCACTGAGAAGATTGCTGGAGTTGCCCTTCGGTAACGGCTCGCGTGATCGAGCTGGATATGACCAACTCAATATCATAACCAGTAATTAAAATCATTTTTACGCCAAATAAATGCATTTTTTTTCAACGTTGCATGCTTGTTAATTATTGCATGCTCTTTCCTATGCAAAAAACCGTTTCCAAATTAATGCCTTGGTTGCCAAGTTACAGCTGTTCAAATTCGTTCAGTGACTTTTGACTCACCCTGTTTTAACCCTGTCTTTATCGTTCTGGATTCAATGTTACTGGATACAAAAATTCAGCCATTTGCGTTGGCTGCGCTGAGATCTTGAAAAGTCTAAAACTAATAGCATGAACCTCAAGGAAAACTTGATCGGTCGACTTCGAGACGTCAGATTCCTTTGATTGGGAAACAGCAGCCCTTTTCGGCGCTCGCCTTATCCGCTGATTCCCCTTCAGCAGTTCGGACTGTAAAGATATACCATCAAAATGGTATTATTTCCCGAATTCGGTCTCTTTCGGCTATGAGGATGAGGAAGTCAATGTCACTTATTATACTATAAATCTTTCAATTGATCCAGTTAAAAAAAGTAAATGAATCGAAAATTACCATTGCCTTAGCATATGTCTGTATCTGCTCGGGTCTAAAACTAGGTGTATGATAAGTAACTCCCTATTTTGAAACGCTTGTAACTCTTATTTTTTTAAACGAAATTTAATTAAACAAACTGTGAATTATGCACCTATTAGTAAGGTTTCTATTTTCGCTTGTTGAACTGTTAGTCTGTTAGCCATTTTTCAACCTGAAACAAAAACACAAAGGGCCAAAATAGCTGCCTGTTACCCGGTTTGGGGATCAATAAAGTTCAGCGATGATGGAAGGTTGAAAATGGTCACCATGCAACACTGGATGCTAAGACAATAAAGAATTGTCATCAGAAGTTAATGAAAACCGGTCCAGTAACAGACAAGGCCAAATAAAAGCGACCATCAACCTCGCGAACACCTGAAAACATTGAAAAAGTGAACGCAATGTTTACAAGAAGTTCCGGTAAATCATCCGTGTAGGCACTCGTTCTTAATGAACTAAGTGAAATCTTAATGAACTGAAAGAATCAACAATGTTCTTCATAACGTACCTCGACACATGTTACGATCAGCAGTGGGGAACATACCTATTCGCCTAAGGAAATGTGTTGACAATGCATGAACATACGTGAAGAGTGAAGTGCGAACGAATAAAAACCCCATTAACTGATGCATAATTCAGTTTGTTTAATTAAATTTCGTTAAAAAATAAAAGTTACAAGCATTCCAAAATAGGGAGTTACATATAATAAACCCTGTATCTTCCAATACCTATTTCTCCAAATGGTCGATCTGACTGAAGCGCCGATTAACCAACTTATTGATTGATTCTCCGAACGACCATTCATTGAATACATTTGCTATCCACATATTCCAGACATATTCATGGAGTCCAGGCCATAAACAAGCTCATACTCCTATTGAGAACCCTTTTGGAACGTGTAAGGTTTCATCCAAATAGGAAACCTAGATTATAAGGAGAAGTTCCGTGAACGTCATTCAACCATACCGCAACTTAATGAGGTAATGAAGGATTGACATCCCGGACACTTCACGGAAACATAAGAGATGGTCCACACTCGACATGTAATCACACCAACCATGTGTAGGTCAACGCCTGTACTGTACGAGAGCGACACAAAGTATGAGAGAATTTGTGTATTTGCATGACTTCCCTATCTCTTTCTGAGGGGAGGGTTTTTCTCCTTTCCCAGAGTGAAATGGGAGTGAAACTGGAGTTGGCGATTTTACTCTCATTTTTGAGAAAAATCGTTCCCCTTTTTTTAAGAGTGTAGGAGTGATGATCGGAATGAATACAGGGTATTTCAGCACGGGACATCCACCGTGGCGGGCGAAAATTAAGTAATCGAGTAACAGAAAATTCTTCAAAATTCATACCGCTGTTCTCTGTTTGTAACCAGAATAGTGCTCATGGTTCTTCATGGCTTGCTTGGCGATGGTCTGAGCTTTCACTTCCGTGGTCATCTCCCTCTCAGATTGGAATTCCCGGAGGGAATAGGATCTGCCCCTCTGAATCTGTCAAATGTATGGAAGTTACATAATGGCCCAACACCTTTTCCCATCATCATCAACGATGGCAATGTTGACATTTGACATTGGCCTCAAATCATATCTCACAAAAGGAAACGTTGGTGCAAAACTAGCGAATTTGGACTGACGGAATCCGTCGATGCCATTTCCAATAATGTTTCTATTCTGCATAGCACTTAGGCGCTGCCATATTAGCCAAGATACCTACAAAATTAGGCTTTTCTGCCCCGTAGCCTAAGCGGAAGGAATCTTGTTCCGTCGATTCTACGACATCTGTTTACGTCTAAGGGCCTTACTCTATTAAAACTGAATGCTCATTCTGAATATATTGCAGCACCTGAGCCTTTAATTGGAACGGGACAATTTCTTCGAGAAGAAAATCACATTTAGAGTGATAATAGAATGCGGACAGGGGTCACGCAGTCTACCAAGGAACAGCAACTGGAAGTCGGACTGCTCCCAGGGCATAGGTACACATCTGCAGGGTGGGCCATATATATTCATACCATTGGTAACTTTCCTATTTATGTATGCCTAAATGCAGCAAAGAAAAAACTGTTTTGTTCTTCAATGTGAGTGCCTCCTTGATGATCAAATTTGGCTGTTTTAAAATGAATTCTTCTCTGCTTAGAAATGGCTGGAGGTTCAAAAAATTGTTTTGCTGACCATCAAGCAGAAATGCTGAAAGAATACGAATGACCCTCATACCACAATGACCGTGACCAAACCGTAAATACTCAAACATATAATTACCAAAAGTAGTTGAGCCATTGTGCCACTTTCTCCAAAAATTTTCAATCATTTTACAATGAAATGTTGCCATTATGAGTGGTTTCTTATATGAGATTATGGTCTGCGCCTTTTCAATCGTTTTCTTTTATCGACTAAAGGAAGAATCCACATAAGTAAGAAGTATCATGTTTAAAATACTTGAAAATAAGCGCGAATCACGTTTTGAAAAAACGTTTTTCGGTCTAACTACTCCGGAAATGGCAGCGTGAAGGAGTGAGCTCGTTTCGCAATCTCCCTCAGAGATTAATTTTGACAATACTAGACTCGCTTTAAAGTGAGGATCGTCATGCTGAGAGCCCTTCTGCATGTTGATTCCAAGTGGTTCAATCAGTACCTGATGTTGGATGCCATCCCCATGTATTTATAGGATTGGCGGATATTGAGATGATGGAGTAATGTGAAACACTGTTTAAATACTTTCCTCTCTCTTTAACTTCAACTCCACCTCCCCTCCTGACGAGAGCCACTAACGTTAAGCCAATGCCTAACCGACGAACTGATTCAGTCAGGTCAGGCCAGGAATCACCTTTTCACGCACTAAAAGATACTTAATACTCGACTTAAGGGTCAATTAGGTATATAATACGAGAGCCACTAACGTTAAGCCGATGCCTAACCGACGAACTGATTCAGTCAGGTCAGGCCAGGAATCACCTTTTCACGCACTAAAAGATACTTAAGACTCGACTTAAGGGTCAATTAGGTATATAAGAATCAATCCCATGGTCTTCGAGACATCTCGTTGAGGACGTGTGACGTTAGGCCGATTACAGGCCTCTTCAGACATTCACGAACTATTTCAGAGAGGACGCGTAACGTTAAACTAATTAGAGGGCTGTTCAAGTTAAATGAACCATTTCCGAGCGGCGTGGAACGTTCGGCTGATCTGGAGGTCTTCGAACCGTCTCGACCAGGTTTGTCCAGGATGCATGACATGTTTCTTACGCGCCATGCTGTTAATTCAGGGATGTCTGAGTAAGATATCTACATACAGTATCCCTTGACATTGATCGATTACTTCAGGGTGTTCCAGTCAGTCACCATTTTAAAATAATCAAACTTTTAATGTATACAAGCTACAGCGCATACCTTTACCGCATACCATATATTCGCATACCTCTAAATAGAGCATAGACTTCGTAGTTTACTTTCATGAGCAGTTAAGCGCGTGGTACGCCATTATGGCAACCATGCGCATTGTTGACGGCGCGGAGGCGTACAGGCACGTTATTCTTCGAGCTACTCAACAGCTCACTGTCATTAGTTCTCTTGAACACTTTTTCATTTAGGTATCCCCAAACACAAAGTCACATGGGTTGATGTCGGGCATAGTCGGAGGCCTCGACAAACTACTGTTGAAGACGTGTGGATAGCGGTTTGCAATGGCGTGCTCACGAAATTTAATGCGTTAATGGGTTCTTTGCCGTGTTGGTAAGTGAACGACGTCGAGTTAGGGTTGCAAACTCCAGGGAAAAATATTGTAGTATGTTCAATGAAATGGTAGGAAAGCTGTCGTGACAGCTTTCATACTTTAAGAGTCATATGTAAAATTTTACCACAGATTAGCTGACTTTGTGGGACATGCTTCTCATTTCTCTCGGAACTTCCCTTCCAGGCCAACGCCTGGTCACACTACGTTCCTTTGAGTCATGCTCTTACTTCAATGTCCTTGTGCAGAATGGAGAAAATTATGAAATATTCAATCTGTAATGGGGAAGAGTCAAAGAGGGAAGATGTCGATGGAGTGACAAACTTCATTATCACCCTGCCACTAACCATTAGGGACAATGAATCTCTTTAGAAGTCGGTCAATTAATGTCTAATAAGGTGGAAATTGATAGCATTAAAATAACTTCTTCATCAGGCGATATGTTATGTAAACAAAACGTATGCAGATAACTTGTTGAATTTGGCCTACTATTGAATATTTCTGATTCAGTGTGGAAGTTATCATAAACCGATTCGCATCAAACAACTGGTCGGTCGCTCTGCCTCGGCCTACAAACCTATGCCTTTCAAAACCATAGCCTGTACAGGAATACAGTGGATGCGTGGCAGTGCGCTCCTGGATACGAATGATATAATTAACTGATTACTGAATCGTACCGCACAGTAGTGGTTTCATTAGTTCCCTCTTATGTGTCTTCTCACTTAACATAGGAAAGTACTTAGGAACAAGCCAGTCTTTGCTTTGGTTCAAACCAATTTGTAGTGGGAAGGTATGTATGAGAAAGATGCGGATGACAAGCACCACACATACGAAGAAAACCAGCAAAACTGATAAGGCTCATCTTCACCATGGCCTTGTCATGTGGTCATTTTATCTTGTGTTGCACCATGTCATGTAAATATTGAAATTTATTAGCATGGTCAACACGGCTCCCTTATCCCAAATTCATCCTTATCCCTCCCCCCCCCCCTCACAATCCTACCCGAAACTAATTAACACTACGCGTACTGCTCAAGAAGATCTCCGTGTTTGAGTCATTTTGCCTAACCTATAGCCGTAAAAGTCATCGCCTTCAGGCGTCAAGCTTTCGACTAAGGAAACTGAGGCTTAGTTCAGAGCGACAGATCGACGAGGTAAATTGTCTTGTACAAAATGTGTTACTTATCCAGATCTTTTGGAAAACTCACTTATATATGTGTGATGGGGTTATGGCATCACTGCCACCCACCTGTATGTGGGCCCCTGATGGTTATACTATGTCCAGTCTGTTTGGTGTGGACACCTTGTGAGGATATTGATGCTATGTTCTGTATAGGCTTAAGGAAGGTGTGTGCTGTTAATCTTTAGGCCTAAGTATCTGCCTGTTAGGACTAGGTTACTTTAAATACATTGCATTAGTGATTGTCTAATTGGTGGACACTTTGAAGGTATTGAGTTGG